>VDFB02078373.1:169698-245225 GCA_007258455.2 Sequoia sempervirens
GAACCCAAAAGGAACTAATAAAGACACAATAATTTTTTTTAAAAAAGGAACATAAGTAATGTACTAAGTTGCACATCTAACTCCCTTGGGGTACATGAGGTGACATTACTACACTAACCCATAACAAAGATAATAGATTAAACAATAATTAACAGTTACATTTAAATCCATTCATTCTCATATCATCATTTAAAATATCCATTAACAATAACCATATTAATACTATAAGTACATATGACAATAAATGAAGTTATGAAGATATAAAGTGTTATATATTTTGATAGATAAAACTCAACATAACCAACTATAACAAGTGATCGTTCCTGAATGAATACATGGCCTAAATATACATTACATCCATGAGATAGTACAACATGATGATCATATAATAAATTACATCAAGGTCATCCCAACACACGTGGGAGATGATACATCAATGAATATATTACATCTGAAGTATATACATGCATCTGGTACATAAGAATAATGGATCAAAACAACATCTGCCAAAAACCATGCAATAAAAGATACATTTGCAACCGAAGGGAACCCAATGGGGTGTGAAGCACGTTCCACCCAACCACCCCCGTGCTAGGAGTAGACAAGGAAGGATCTCCGACCAAGCACATCAATAGTACCACAAGACTAACTCCATATAGGATATCATAACATCAAAAGACCACATAGAAACTAAACCACAATAAATCCAAAAGGCATAACAACAAACCACTTCTGAACATAACAATAAACCACTTTCCAAAATTACAACTAGTCAAAAACACAACATCAATAAAACTCAAGACATAATATCAAAGATTACTTCTAGAGGACTTCAATAGAATAACACAAATGAAATGTTAGAGGAGAGTGTCATCACATGGCTTAACATGGATTATCCAGACAACCTATCACAAGGTGCTGCCTCCATCTCTACATGGATTATCCTGAAAACCTAGTTAAGGTGCTGCCTCCATCTATGGTTCTCCTAACAGCCTATCTCAAGGCGTCACTCCATAGGGTTACTCATGTGGAATCGTGAACCTTTCATTAAGACAAGGCACGATCTTGCCAACCACGGCCTTCTCGGTCCCCTTTAGTCTGTGATAGCACTAATAGGCAGACGAGGCATCACAATTATCTTATTAGTTTTTAAACCCCCACTGATGGTTAATTACTTAGGTTATCAGTAATTAATCCAACTCTACATGGGTTACCCTGATAGCCCCTTTGTGCACCAACCACCACTAGAGTCACTTTCTCTAAACACTCAACACAAACAAAATCTCCAACAAAATAGGACTATATCAACAAGAAATACTGAACCAATCAAATAGTTTATCCATGAGGTTTAGTCATCTCACCCACAATCATATGCATAACATTCACAAAGCGGTAGATTCCAAGTGTACATTAACCAAAAACAAAACATAAGAACAACATCAATTTACAAGATAAAAAATAAATAACAGTATCCCCACCTCTGGAAGTCCTAACACAACTTAAGTTCCTAAATCTGGATAAGTTAACTCTAGGGTATTTCCACCCGACATAAACCCAAATTGAAGAAAATCAAAATTAAATAAAGGAGTAATCTCGAGAATAACCACTACAAACATTGTGCCATAAAAACCATTTCAACGCACAATAAATTTTTTCCTCAATTAGACAATTACTCAAAAATGTTTAGTCGATTAACACATATTTTATCTCTAATTTCCTCAATTACCCTAATATAATACTAATTTATACAAAAAAATTTCTAACATTAAAGCAAATCGACTTATATAATTCCACCATATCATCAACATATGAAATTATCACTAAACATATATATATATGTATATATATAAATGTATATATCTATATGTATATATACACATATATACACTTTTGACATGTATATACATATACATATATTCATAAATATATATACAATATATATATATATATATATATATATATAAATAATGATATATTTTAAAACATAATTAAAAGTACTCACCATAACATATATACGTATATATATATATATACTTATATACATATACATATGCATACATACATATATATATATACATACGAATTAAACTTTAAAATTAAATTCTAATTAAATTTAATTAAATTTTCAATCTTTAAAAGAATACAAAATTTATAAAGAAATAAAATGAAATTTTAAAAAAAGTAGGGTATGCCTCCATTGAGGAGGCTGCGTACCTCCCATTAGGGAGGCCGCAGCCTCCCCAATGGCCGTGCACAGTAGCCAAGGGTTGTCGTGCCAGCATCCACTTGGACTGTTGCCTACGGAAGTCCTTGACTACTGGCAGCCATCATTGCCATCCGCAACAAGCAGAGGAGGTACAGGGGTATGGCATGGCCAACCCTTCCCCCATAAAAGTTTATTTTTTTAAGTTTTATTTTTATATTTTGTTTTTATTAAAACTTTCCCAAAAAGAAATATTATAAATTTCGAAATATGTATATAAATATTTTTATATATATCTATTTTCATTTCTTTGAAAACTAGAATATGAGAATTCTGACGCAACATAGGTACACATGCATGTATAAATAATTTATTTTCTTTTCTTTTTATTACATATTTTATTAGATATCACAACTTCGAAATCTGAATCCCTATATACTTAAAAATAAAAATGAGAGTATATATATCTATTACAAATAATTGAATACCCTCAAGTACAAAATATTTTTTTTTATTCATTTCATATAAATTGGAAATCAAATAGGAACACTAGATTTAAATATATATATATTTAAATAACTCAAATAGAATAATAATATATTTATGAATATCTTTTTTTTTTAAATATAAGTATATAAGTATATATATATCTATCCAAAGTTCTATAACATTAATATAACAGAATATTTTCCAATAAATCTAATATAGTTTTGGCATATAAATTCAACCCACAAGCAAATTGATTTTAATTTCAAAACAATAAATTTCACTATTTAAATTATATTGAAGAATTTCAAAAGGGTTTTACTAAAATTTTCTATAGAAGATTCAAGGGTTTCATACCAATGAATTTCAAATCATAGAACTTCTTTCAATAAATTTTTCAAAACACATCAACCAGATTTGTTTACAGAAAAATAAGATAATAATAAATTAAAAGAATAAAACCTAGAGTCCTTCATTCGATGTAGGATCCCTTCTATAGATTCCTCTCGATTTCCTCCTGTAGCTCCTTTTTTGAATCTATCTTTCTTCCAAACAATTATTTTACCTAGAAGCACAAACCAAGCTATTTTTCTTTTTCTTTTCTTTTACAGACCAAAAACAACAGACAAATCTTCTGTGTGTGAATAATTCCCTTAAAATAATAATAAATTAAAATAAATAAACCTCTTCCGCTTTTCCTCAAAAATCCTCTTCCCTTATTGGTCTGTTTTCCATCTTTTAAAAGCTCAGACTTATCAACCATTTTTATTTAAAAATAAATTATTTACTTTCACAAGACATTATCCACACAAGATTTTCTAATTTAATATTAATAAAAATATAATATTTAATTATCTTCAACAATATTCATTTAATTTAATTTCTTACACTTGAATTAATTAATACTTTTTAATTACAATATATTTAAATTTAACATTTTACTAATTCACAATTAAATCAAGTAACAATGCAACACTAATTAATTATCTTATAAAATAAGATTAATTAAATAAACACTAGCCGTAAAATAAATACTCAACAATCAAACTACACAACAACTTACAACAGGACGACGGACTTGGGATAGGGATACTTCCAAATCAACTCCCTTTTTACAACATTTTACCCATTGGGTTAATTTATTGCTCGCCCTATCCTTCCGAAGTAGGTGGAATCGAGACTTATTCCTACAATCTTGCATCCAAATAAATGTCAAGTAGCACATGTATATATAATCAAAATATCATATCGTGAGAAGGAATTGCAGCATACCAGGGCACTTGTAAACGAATGGTGCTACACTGTTCTCTCACCTTATCTATTCTAACAATTACCATATCAATGATGTAATAACATTACTAAACAACTAATCATATAATAACATGATTACTTATCTACTACATCATAAAATATTACTGAATCCAATTAACATCATCATAGAATCATCGTATCGACATATATAATACTAAGGAAAAACTATTGCATAATCAAATAATCTAAACACCACATAAAGTATCAACAATTAGCATAATAATGTCAAATGTAGCAATCAACTAAACTACGCATCCGCACACACCAGGTTGGTGAATTAATCACGATCACAAAATAGTATCACACCAACATATAAAAGTAACAAATAGTAGGAAATAGTATCAGAAACATGGGGGTATTACATAATATATATTATATAATATATTATATAATATATATATATATATATATATATATATATTATATGTATATATAGATATAATATTTTAATATTTAAATAATTTTTTTTTTATAATAATTTATTTTATATATATACTTATGTATATATATAATATACATTTATTGTGTATATGTATATGTATATATAATGTATATATATTATGTATTTTTAAATAAATCAATTAGTTGAGATTAAATTGGTTATATTTAAATGTTAATGATATATTTAAATATATATATATATATAGTTGTATATACATTAAATATATACTCTATATATATATATATATTTAATATATAGGTGTATTTGATTATAGTTAAATTTATGTTGATTATTTTTAGTATAGTTGAAATAAAGATTGATTTATTTTAATCAAATGTGTTTATTTATCAAGTTGTTCAGATTATTGAGTATGATTGAGAAACTTACAGTTAAATTATTGTTTTTTTTTTTAATTTTCTCAACGTCATGAAATAAATCTTATGTATTTTGGATAAATTCAAGTAATGTAGCTTGAGTTGACTCGATTTAGAAAATCCTAACCCTGGTTTATTTAGTTGCATCGCATGCCTTCTAGCAATGTTTTGTTCATTCTCGATGTTGTGCAAATAGAGTTGATGTTTTGAATTCTTCCATATAAGGTTTCATTTATTGGTATGGGTTGTCATTATGATAGTCAACCTATGGATTCCTTGGGTAGTGCATCTAAACGTATCTAGTTTTATACCCGATTATCGTGAATGGGAAGTGTAGGCTTATGTCATGTATAGGAAGTCATTCTCCTTAGGTCACACTTGTGTACCTTTGGGTGTGGAGTTGTTCCACGTGTTGTCTTAGAGGAGTGGCTTGCAATGAGGGCCGACACACAAAGTGGTGTTAGGGAAGCTCTTTGAAAGTTTGTTAATTCAATGATAACATAATAAGATTTTAGAGGCTTAGGTTGCATCAAACACTTAACAAGATTAATTTTTCCTCACTCATGGACACAAGGGATTGTATAGACTTGGGATGAGACGAGAAGGCCTGGAATGGAAAGATCGTTGTCTTGTCTCTATGAGAGACAAATGATTTTGCCTTGGTTTGCATGAGGGGCTGGAAGTCGTTAGAGGTTACCAAGATATCTCAAGATGGGGGTTGGGACCTAGGAAGACTTTCCAAGATATCCCATGTGACATTGTGATGACACTTCTCTTAAGTAAACATATTGATTGTTTCAGTGATCTAAATGATTATTTAACTCTTAAAGCATTGTAAGCTTTATGTTATGTGATGTAGTTCTTGTATTTTATTTAGTTTAGTTTTGTGTAGTCTATGTCTAGAGGTAGATGGTCTTTCCTAGGAATCCTTGTTACTATCTCCTAGCACAGGGGGTTAGCCTTCGGATATCACATGGTTGGGTGGAACGTGCACCTTAATCCGTTGGGTCATCTTCTTGTTCGTGTGGATGAGCTTTCTAGTTGGAGAGCTTGTGGGATCTTGTTCTTCCATGCTTTAGTTATTTCAAGTTATTATTGTAATTTATTACCCCTCTTTGTATTGAGGTGGAAGATGTAGTTGGTAACCTTGTATTGGAATTACCTCATTCAGGGAATGAGTGTTGCAATATTATTGTAAAGCATATTATTGGAATCATGTGGAAATTCTTATGCCTTGATGTAATTTTATCATGGATGGAATGTATGAGCATTTGATTTGTTAAGTATTTTAAATGGTATGTTTTAATGCATGTTTCTTATTTGGGTTTAAGTAAACCCAATCTCATAACCTTAGGGGTTTTTTGCAGTGTAGTGAACTTTCTTGCTTTTTGTACTTAATTAAAAAATAAAAAATAAACAATTATTGCATTTGTGTTGTTATTTGCAACTCCCCTAGGGTTGCGTGGTAGGGCATTACACATGGTATTAGAGCCTAGGTTTAAACACTGGGTAATCTGGGATTATAATGAACCCATTAATATTTTAGTTGCATAGGTTGTATGTTGTGTACCTTGCCTAATACCTTGATGATTTTGTGCAAGATTATGCCTCCCAGATGCAGAAAAGGTAGAGGGTGTGGTCATGGTGAGAGTCAGCATGAATCTCCTCATGAGGTTCCTATTATACCAGATTAGGAAGAGAACCAAGCGTCTCAGAATGTTTCAGTGGGTATAGCTCAACAACAGGATCTGCCAAGGATTGAGGCTGAACATAGAGCTCTAGAGGAGGCATTAGCACTCCTTGGTTAGAGACAGGCCGTGGTTCAGGGTAACCCTACTGAGAGGGAAGTTCCACCTCAACCAAAGATGCACATGATGGATTTTCTTAGGGCACATCCACCATTGTATGATGGAGCCGATACTAGGTTAGAGGCAGAGACATGGCTTATAAACCTAGATAGGTGTTTTGCAATGCATTCGTATGGTAGAAATACCAAAGTGTGATGCACTATCATGCACCTCCAAGGATTTGCTTCCACTTGGTGGAGGCTAGAGGGACAAAAGCTCCACATAGACATCAACTTTGTATCTTGGGAGATCTTCTTAGAGTTGTTTAGAGCCTGTTTCCTATCAAAGAACTGGTCTCAGCATCAAGGTGATGAGTTTCATGCCTTGCGTTAGTTAGCCCTATCCATTGAGTAGTATGAGTGATGATTTTATGAGCTCAAGTAGTATGCAAGGGTAGGTGATGATGAGAGTATGTTGATGCATCAATTTTTTAGGGGCCTGAATGCTCATCTTAGTGGAGGAGTGAGGGTTTTTGAAACCATGACCATAGCGGTTAGTGGAGAAGGCATGGTTGGTAGAGGATAATCTAGCTTTGGCACTAGGAGGCCATATGGGTGCACAAATAGGAAGCAGTTCGGCAATGGGTTCTAGTGCTAGAGGAGGAAAGTCTCAGGGAGGTGTACCCTTTAGAGCTCAGTAGGGACCATTGCAGAGTGGGTAGCAGTAGTAGTAGGCATCACAAGGGAAACGTAAGGGTTTCCAGTAGCAACATGGGGATAGAAACCTGAGGTGCATTAAGCACTTTAGCTATGATCAGCCAGCTCAGAGTTCCCAGTCCACCTTCAGGGGTAGTGCATAGCAGTCTAGCACACCATCTAGAGGCATGGGCTATGGAAGAGGCACTAAGTGTTTCGCATGCAGCCAGCAGGGCCATATTGCTAGAATGTGTCCCAATAGGGGCACATATGGGTTTTCTTAGGAACCAATGGCATCTGAGCCTATAGTTGGGGATGCTAGTCGAGGGCATCATGTTTTTGCAGCGATTGATAACCACTAGGCAGAGCATCAGGGTACCATGGTTGAGTCTTATGGTATGTTATCAAGTAACCTAGTTACCATTTTGTTTGATTTTGGAGTATCGTACTCCATTTCTTCTTTCGTCATGGCATGATGTAGACTAGGTGCGGTTAGGCAAGTCGATAGGTGGCAGGCTGAGTTAGCCTTGGGTGCAAAGGTTGCATCCGATTCCCTTGTACTAGATTGTAGATTGGAGGTTGAACCTCTTCATACTACATTGGATCTTTGAGTTATTCCTTTGGGGTCTTATTATATTGTCATAGGGATGGATTGGCTTAAGGTGCATAGTGCGGTCATAGATTGTCAATGCAAGCTAATTCGATGCATTAAGGGATCTGGCAGAGTAGTAGAGGTAGTGTGATTTCAAAGGATGATCTCCTTGAGGGTCATCTCAGCTATGTAGTTGAGAAGGTGTGTGTGTTAGGGTTGCCAATTATTTGCTGTTACAGTGTATGATTTGGATCTAGGAGGCAGAGAGGAGAAAGTCTCTCTTGATAGTCACCCCATTCTTCAAGAGCATTCCAATGTCTTTCTAGATGAGATTCCAAGGATGCCACCTTATATGGATATAGACTTCAAGATAGACCTTGTACTTGGATCAGAACCCATTTCTTGAGTTCCTTATCGTATGATCACCCAGGAGTTGAAAGAGCTTCGATTTTAGCTTGAGTTGTTAGAGAAGTGCTTTATTCATCGTATTGTTTCTCCATGGGGAGCACCAATTATCTTCGTGAAGAAGAAGGATGGTTCACTTTAGTTATGCATTGATTATGAACAGTTGAACAAAGTGACCATCAGGCATCGATATCCACTTCCTAGGATTGATGATCCATTCGACCATATTAAGGGTTCCACAATCTTTTCAAAGATTGATCTTAAGTATGGATACCATCAGCTTCATATCTTTGAATCAGACATCCATAAGTTAGCGTTTCGAATGCAGTATGGTCACTATGAGTTCACAATAGTACCATTTGGGTTGATGAATGCCCCCTGTGTGTTTATGAGTCTAATGAATGGGGTATTTTAGGCATACTTAGACATATTTGTCCTTATGTTCCTTGATGACATATTGATATACTCTAGGATAGTGGAAGAGCATGAGGAACATTTATGACAGGTATTACAATGTTTGTGAGATAATCAACTTTATGCTAACTTGTCGAAGTGTGAATTCTTTAAGATTGAGGTCTAATACCTTGGTCATGTGATCTCAAGAAAAGGTATTTCAATGGATCCTACAAAGATCCAAGCGATCTCAGATTGGTCTGTGTGCACAAGTGTGGTAGAGATACATAGCTTCATGGGGCTAGCAGGTTATTATAGGCATTTTATAGGGCTTTTCAAGGATAGGCTATCCTATTACCTTCCTTCAGAGGAAAGGGAAGAGGTTTGAGTGGTCAGAGAAGTGTGAGGTAGCATTTTAGGCTCTAAAGGGGAAGCTGACTAGTGCAACAATACTTGCAATACTAGATCCAACTGGGGACTTTGTAGTTTGTACAAATGCATCCTTGGAAGGATTAGGTGCAGTGTTGATGGAGGAGGGTCGTGTCATTGAAAAGATGGAGGCATTTCCTTCTTGGCCATAGGTTTGAGTTGCATAATGATCATACAAGCCTTAAGTATATTTTCATGCATCTCAACCTTAATGCTAGGAAAAGGTGTTGGATGGAGTTTCTCTACGAATATGACTTTGAGGCGAACTATATCCAAGGAAAAAAGAATGTAGTAGTGGATACACTTAGTAGGAGGAGACATGAGATATCTGAGTTGACTGTTGTTGTGGATTTGCGGAGTCAGATTCTTTCTTCCCTTCCTATGGATAGCTGGTATTAGGAGGTTAGGACAAAGATTGAGGCAGGAAGATCCCTTAAGGGTAGGTATTCTAGTTATTCTCTGAATTCAGATGAGGTATTGAGGCACATGGGATGCAGATACATTCCTTCATTAGGTGATCTTCACACCTCGGTTATGACTAAAGCACATCATGTACCTTATTCAGCCCATCCTAGGGTGAAGATGTATGCAAATCTACATCAGTTGTATTTTTGGCCAGGGATGAAACATGATATTGCGGATTATGTGTCATAATCTCTTGAGTGTCAGTAGGTGAAGGTTGAACACCAACATCCAGCAGGGCTTTTGCAGCCGTATTTGGTACCAAAGTGGAAGTGGGATATCATCTCATTGGATTTCATTGTTGGCTTACCCAACTCTTCAAGGCAACATGATGCAATTATGGTAACAGTTGATAGGCTAATGAAGGTGGTACACTTCTCACCTATTCGCTCTTCTTATACTGCATCGTTTGTAGCCATAGTTTTTATGGAGGATATAGTGAGGTTACATGGCATTCCATGTCAGATTATTTCTAACAGGGATCCAATGTTCACCTCAGCTCTTTGGACTTCATTACAGTATGTGATGGGGACACAGTTGAACTTCAGTTCAGCTTACCACCTAGAGACAGATGGGAAAATTGAGAGGGTCAATCAGATCCTTGAGGACATGTTACATATGTATGTAATGGACCAACAAACACAATGTGAAGATTATCTCTATTTGCTAGAGTTTTCCTATAATAATAGTTTTCAGAGTTGTATTAGCATGCCTCCATTCTAGGCATTGTATGGGTGACCATGTTGCACTCCCTTGAGTTGGGATTGACTTGAGGATAGAGTGACTTTGGGTCCTGAGATGTTGGAGGATATGGAGCAATAGGTGGATAGGATTAGAGAGCACTTGGTCGCAACGTAGGATAGAAAAAAGAAGTATGCGGATGCAGATAGAGTGGATCGTCAGTTTTTTGTGGGCGATAGAGTCTTCTTGTGGGTGTGTCCGTGAAAGATTCTCATCCATTATGGGAAGGGCTCTAAGTTCATGCCTCGCTTTGTCAGACCCTTCAAGATACTCGAGAAGATTAGTCTAGTTGCTTACTATCTTGCTTTGCCACCTAGTCTCTCACATATTCACGATGTCTTTCATGTTTCAGTTCTTCGGTCGTACCATCCAAACATTTCTCATGTACTTGATTGGAATGCATTACAGGTAGAGGATGAGCAACTGGCTTTGGAGCCCATGTCCATGGTGGAGTGCAAAATGCTCACTCTTCGAGGGTGAGATATTGATCAGGTTAGGGTCCAGTGGGATCCTAGGGATGACATGTCCTCCACTTGGGAGAATGTAGCTAGGATGAGGGAGCTTTATCCCTATTTTTTTGTAGGCTTCCAGGAGTAAGCCTGACCCTAGGGGGGAGGATGTAGCACCCCTCCATTTTTCTCTTTTGATCAATCAATGTTCTTCTATGTATGCTTCACTTATGTTAGCACTTTGACTTTGATACTTGGCTACTTTTGACAACTATCTGTTAAGCGATGTAAGCATTATATTTTGATGTGATGGTATTTTATTTAGATGTTATCATTATGGAATGTTTTGAATTAGCTTAGCCAATATTTAGTTAAAGATGCTTTATGATTTTATTATATTATTGATGTTAGACTCATCAACTTGAAAGTCTGTATTGGTGAAGGGGGATGAAATTGTATCACTCACTTGAGAGCGCCCTACGATTCTGAGATTTTCGTTTCACGGTGTGTTTTATTATTTATATATATATATATATAGATATTTGCATGTTCGATATGCTCTTTGCTCGCAGGTTGACAGGTATGGGACATCGACTCCACTTGATTTCATAGGTTTGAACGTGTCCATTGACCAATGGTAATTGATTGGGAGATAGTAGCTAGGTTTTAAGTGCCAAGTCATCACTCTAGTCATAGTTTTTTGCCAGGTTGTCGTCGGGTTGATCGGTTTTGATTTGGTTCATTCCTCTTTGGTTATTTATTTAATTTCATATTATAAAGATTATTAAATGGCATTTGAAGTTAAAAATGATGATTGATTGTATCTATTTGTAATGTTGGAAAAGTAGTTATTTATTAATTAGTTTAATTTAATTAATAAAATAATCTAATCTTGAATTAGATATATTTTATTGACTAATTAAATTAATGGCGATAAATTAAATCAATTAGTTGTTTGGCATAATGTGATATTTTGATTTAAAATAGAAAAATAGAAATATTCTTTAAATTTCACCTTTTGGAAATAAATTTGAAAAAGAATTCCTTTATAAAATTTTGAATTCTTTTTGTAAAAAGAAATTTATTTTAAGTGCATGAAATTCATTTGGAAATTAAATTGTTTTCTAAATTTTAAAAAATGCAAATATCTCGAAATGTTCAATAAATTTAGTGGGTGGGATATTTTAGGGGTTTGACCAAAAATTTGGGGAAAAATCTTTGTAAGGAAAATGAATTTCATTTTAATTTAAATTTTGAAATTGTGGGAAAAATAAAATGGAGGAGCAAGGATTTTGATTTTTTTCTTGAAATTTTGAAGAAGCAAGGGGATTTCTTGGTTGAGCTAAAATTGGAATAGGAATTAAAATCGCCATTTTCAAAATTTTCAAGCTTTGGGAGAAAACACTAGGTTCTTTGCTTGATTTTTTTTATTTCATTTTGAAAGAAATTTAAAAATTTGTTCATACTTTTAAAAAATATTCAATCACTTTGAGTTGCAATGAAAACCCATCTTAAATCTTGTTGCAAAATTAGAAACAAACAATTGTTCAAATTCTGGGAAAAACAATAAATTTCCTTCTAGAAAATAAGAAAAGAAATCAAACAAGAATCACACAATGAAAATTGAAGGAAAACCAAGATAAAATCTCTTTTCAAACTGAAAACTAAAAACCCAAAAGTTGTGTTGACAATTTTATTTTCATTGCAAAATTTTGTTGTGCATTTGCACAGTTTCATTGAAAATGGAGATTTGGGTATATATATTTATAAATATACTTGTGTATATATATATATTCTATTATATGTAAATATATATATATACACAAGTATATTAATAAATATATTGTGTTTTATTTTTTTCTAGGAAAATTTGGGTTCTTTTAAAAAAAATTACACAGGAAATTTCTTCCTGTATAGGGGTTTGCCCTGTTTTACTTTCATTTTGGAATTTTTTATTTGAAAAATTTATAATAATTTTTTTAATATTAAAAATAATTGGGGGAGATAGGAGGGTCGTAGCCCTACTCCCACAACACCCAGGGGAGGCACTGTGGAAGCAGCATCACTGCCTTCATAGGCAGTGGCGCTGCTCACACAACGCACCCCATATGGGGGTTGTGTGACAGGAGCCTCTCCCTTTTGGGAGGGGCCCGCAACCCATGTGTGGGCCCTTGTTTTAATGTTTTTAAATTTCATTTTTTGTTCTATAAATTTTTTATTTATTATATTTTAATATTATTTATATATATATACTTATGTATATATATAATATACATTTATTGTGTATATGTATATGTATATATAATGTATATATATATTATGCATTTTTAAATTTATAAATTAGTTGAGATTAAATTGGCTATATTTAAATGTTAATGATATATTTAAATATATATATATATATATATATATATATATATATATATATATAGTTATATATACATTAAATATATACTCTTATATATATTTAATATATAGGTGTATTCGATTATAGTTAAATTTATGTTGATTATTTTTATTGTAGTTGAAATAAAGATTGATTTATTTTAATCAAATGTGTTTATTTATCAAGTTGTTCAGATTATTGAGTGTGATTGAGATACTTAGAGTTAAATTATTGTTTCTTTTTAATTTTCTCAACGTCGTGAAATAAATCTTATGTATTTTGGATAAATGCAAGTAACATAGCTTGAGTTGACTAGATTTAGGAAATCCTAACCTTAGTTTATTTAGCTACCTAGCATGCCTTCTTGCGATGTTTTTTTCATTCTCGATGTTGTGCAAATAGAGTTAATGTTCTGAAGTCTTCCCGATAAGGTTTCATTTATTGGTATGGGTTGATGTTATGATAGTCAACCTGTGGATTCCTTGGGTAGTGCTTCTAAACATATCTAGTTTTATACCAGGTTATCGTGAACAGGAAGTGTGGGCTTATGTCATGTATAAGGAGTCATTCTCCTTAGGTTTCTTTTCTGTACCCTTGGGTGTGGAGTTGTTCCATGTGTTGTCTTAGAGGAGTGGCTTGCAATGAGGGCCGACACACAAAGTGGTGTAAGGGAAACTCTTTGCAAGTTTGCTAATTTAGTAATAACATAATAAACTTTTAGAGGCTTAGGTTGCATCAAACACTTCACTTGATTAATTTTTCCTCGCTCATGGACACAAGGGATTTTATAGACTTGGGATGAGATGAGAATGCCTAGAATGGAAAGATCATTGTGTTGTCTCTATGAGAGACAATTAATTTCACCTTGGTTTGCATGAGGGGCCGAAAGTCGTTAGAGGTTGCCAGGATATCCCAAGATGGGGATCGGGACATAGGAAGACTTACCGGGATATCCTATGTGATATTGTGATGACACTTCTCTTAAGTCAATAGTATGATTATTTCAATGATGTAAATGACTATTTAACTTTGGAAGCATTGTAACCTTTGTGTTATGTGATGTAGTTGTTGTATTTTATTCAGTTTAGTTTTGTGTAGTCTATGACTAGAGGTAGATGGTATTTCCTAGGAATCCTTAGTACTATCTCCTAGCATGGGGGGTGAGCCTTCGGGTATCACATGGTTGGGTGGAACATGCACCTTAATCCGTTGGGTCTTCTTCTTGTTCGTGTGGACAAGGTTTCCAGTTGGAGAGCTTGTGGGATCTTGTTCTTCCATGCTTTAGATCTTTCCATTTATTATTGTAATTTATTACCCCTCTTTATATCGAGGTGGAAGATGTAATTGGTAACCTTGTATTGGAATTTCCCCATTCGAGGAATGAGTGTTGTAATCTTATTGTAAAGCATATTATTGGAATCATGTGGAAATTCTTATGCCTTGATGTAATTTTATCATGGATGGAATGTATGAGAATTTTATTTGTTAAGTATGTTAAATGTTATTTTTTAATGCATATTTCTTGTTTGGGTTTAAGTAAACCCAGTCTCATAACCTTAGGGGTTGTTGGCAATGTGTAGTGAACTTTCTTGCTTTTTGTACTTAATAAAATAAAATTATTGCGTTTGTGTTGTTATTTGCAACTTCCCTTAGGGTTGCATGGTGGGGAGTTACATATTGCATTATAATATACTACTGCATCAAATTAGACATTACCAAACCAAGTGTAACCATCATGTCATATCATAATATCCATGTCATCAAATAAAGTAGCAGAGTCATCAAATAGTTTAAACTATCCAATCCACCAATCCAACCAACAAACAATAACCACCAAAGTCTCAAAGTATCAAGAAAAACCACAGAAGTATCAAGTCCAAACAACATGAGGGGTATTACAATTTAAGTATTAATATTTGATGCAATAAAAACTAGGGCCATGTCCTTTCCTTTCCCCTTTATTTTATCTATGTCCATAGAAGACTCTTCTGATCAAATTTGTTTGAAAAATTAGGTAGGCACGTTAATATTATTCTTTTCAAAATATAGAAAAGGTGACCATTTTTTAAACACGTATGATCATTATGTCTAGGCATCTTACAATACAAACTATTGGAATTCCCCTTTTTTGGATTTTTCACCATTTGATAATGAGTTCCAATTAATGACATTTGAAGCAACAAATTTTTGATCTTTCTTCTTCTCTACCTAAAATTTTTACTTCTTACCATGTTTCCTAGATTTTTTCTATTCTTTTGTGTTTTGACTTGTATCGTAGGTATGTGACTTAGATGATTTAATTGTACACATTTGAATTAACTTTATTTTCTCCCTAAAAAGATAAAAACTAGGGTTGGTGGATCATAATAGGGGTATGAACCACGTAGGGTCCTATTCTTTGTCAATTCATTAGGAAATGATATCCAAACACTAAAATGGCTATCAACCCTTAGGTGAATCAAGTCAAAGTGTGAATCTACATATTTCCTTTTTTTGCAAGGGGGTCTTGGTGAAACAACAGTTTGGGGAGAAAAACTAAAAATACTAAACTAACTCTAAAATTTAGTCCATGAATTGCAATAGCTAGATGATACTCAAAATAAGCAGAACCAAAAATCAGATCACATATGAGAGAAGGGTAGAATTAATTTTACTAGTCATAAAAAATGCTTTACTAAAGTTGATAAGGGACTGATTCGCCCACAGGAAAATGGGTCTTTAGTTAGGGTTTTTCTACAAATTTTTGGAGCCTCTGTTATAGATTTGAATCTTCTAATTTGTTAAGGTTTGAGGTTCTAAAAGCCAAAAAAAATTCTATAATTTATTTTTCATGAGATAACAACTTTTATGACAACTTTTCTAACTTTTCTAACTTCTTCAAATTCTCTCTTTAAGAGATATTCAATATTTCTTCCACCTAAATTTGTAAACAAAAATCAAGAGGAAATTTTTTTTGTTGGTGGTCAATAGGGGTTTACCTTCATCAAACCCCATTTTGATAATCAAAACATGAAAATAATAAAAACATTAAAGAGGGAATGAAAAATGAAAAAATCAATGTCATAACTCACCAAACCCTTGAATAAATCTTGGAATGTAAATCTACCACTTGCATGAAATTGCTTCAATGGATGTGGATCTTGAACCTTGAAACATGACTTGAAATAATGCTTTGAGTGCTTGAATGGATCATGAAACCTACATTATAATATTAGCTCCAATAACATGCATTATGCTAGAAAACATTAACATGAAAATTGGATCTTGATTGATGCCATAAATATTCAATAATTTTTCTCTTGAATGCCTTAAATTTCTCTTGAAATTTTCTTGATAATATTTTTTTTGCACAAATTCTCACTTCAAAATATTTTAGCTTGAGAATATTAGGTGAAACATAGTGAAATAACCTTATATTTATAGATATGTATCCTTAATTTTATAAAAAAATTCAAATATCACAAGCTAGCATCTAAATATAGATTTGAATATGTTAAAATACTACCCAAAAAATCATTTAAATTTACATCCTAGGTCTAAGGGAGGACCTATTCACCCATGGGCGAATGGGTCCTAAGTCCTACACCCTAGGAAACACATTGCTCAATGAGAAGTGTTATGTTAAGGAATTAATGAATGTCTAGTTTTCTCTTCAAAAAATGTGATTAAATAGGCTTTTATTTTATTAAAGTGGCCAATTATGGAAAAAATAACACAATTAATTAAAGAATCCCTAAATTATAAGAGTGAAAGTGTAAATAAATAAATTTTACAACACTAAATCAAGGTATAATTAAGTTCCTTTTAATTAATAGGTCCCTATAATTAATGTGAATATATAAAATACATATTAAAACACTAAATTGAGGCATAATTATGCCCACATTAAGTGTGCAATTGTAAAAGGGATACATTTTTCTAAACCACATTTACCGCCCACTTTAGTTATAGGATAAACATGCATGAAACACACACTAAAGTAGACATTCAAAACATATGTATGCAACAACAACAACAAGATTAATCAATCATACAATATCCAAGACTTAAAAGAAAAGTGGGTATGTGCAGGATCATGATGAGCCAAAAAGTGGTGATATGATGGGTATTTGTAGGTTATGGGGTTGATGAATTTTTTTAACACTAAATTGATGAAATAAAAAGGGTTTTTAAAGGATATTCTTAACTTTCCACCAATATAAATTATTCTTTACTTTGAATTTAATAAATAACTATTATTAATTTTCTATTTGAATTATGACTAAATCTTGGTTGATAGGTTGATTGAAAAAAATCCATAGCTTTCAAATGGTATTGCATTTTTGAAATCCAAAACATGCATCACATTATATGCTTTTCATAATATAGGATTGAAAGAATAAAAATTGAATTTCATGAAGTTTTGACCAAGTTAAGGTGGTCAGACATACGAGTTTTAATATTTTTAGAATTTTTTAATTAAAAAAATCATAATTAATTATTTATTTGGAAAAAAAAAAACAAAAAAATATGTATCACATTTGGACATGAGTCCTCTACTTATTTCTAAAATATTATAAAAAAATATTAGCATTTTATTGTGGTTAGGGTGTCAAACAAACACCTACTTCTCATTTTTTCCCTAAAATTTAAGTACTACTGCATTGAAATTTCAAATTTTCACCAAATAGGATTTTAAAAAAAAAAAACTAGTTTACAAACTGCATTCAATTTGCTATAGATTCTATTCTTACACATTTTTGAAATAATATGATAACTTATTCAAATTTTTACGTCAAGTTTCCTAACTCTATTTTTTAATATTTTTTTTGCCACTTAAAGGCTTGCTTTTTCCATGATGATCCTACACATACTCAAGTAAAAAAAAATAAGGTGGATCAAGCTTGATTGTTTAATGTGACATGAAACAAGCTCAATTTTTTGTCCAAAAATGTTCACAAGTAGAACTTGATGTCCATTATGCAAACAATAATGCACGCTCACTTTGGGATAATGGAACTCTAGCTATCCACTAGGTTGTTAATAGGTGTAGGAAAAATGAGAGGGGGGGGTGAATCAATTGTCATATAAATTCAAACTTAAAACTTCAATACTTATCAATTTCATAACCACACTATTTTGTTATCAAGCATGAGCATGAAATACAAAAAAAAAAAGTAAAATTAACACACTGAACACCAAATTTTACGTGGAAAAATCAAAGAGGGGAAAACCACAGTGAGGATTAACTCACAATATACAATAGTTGAAAAAATTAATATATAAGGCTCACTACCCTAAAAAATACTCACTATCTAGATACAAAAGGTCAATGCTTACAAGTGAGGCTCACTGCCTACAAAAAGGATTCACAAAACAAAATTGTGCTTCACAACCGAAATGAATTGAAAATAGTGCACCTAACAAGTGTTGATGCAACTCCAGTGATGTTCAATAGACTAACTTAACACACTTAATCATTTTCACTCTTCTTCACTTTTGCATTTACTATCCTTCATCGATTTACACACACACTTTAATCTTCAACCCTATCAAATATATATACTCGATTCATCCACAAGCATCAATTATTTCGGCCTAATTAGATGCATTTCCATACTTACCAAAAATACTAACGTACACTACATCATGTCAACATAGACCTAAGATAGGTCTCACATATATCTACATAACAAAACTAATTCACCATATCACAACCAATCTAAGAAGTTAGCCCCAGAAATAGAATTCATTGCAAAACTTAATCAACAGAATAATGTGAATACACTATATCAGCACTAGGGTACAAGAAATTCTGAACATACATTCCTTTAGCAACCATAAATAGTTTCCCAAAACTGAAAGCAACAATTGTCAATTGCAGAGGATTGTTGATTAGAATACTAGAGAGTGCAACTTGAATACTAGTTCAAATACCCAACCAAACTACTAGATCAAGCACTAACTTAGACTTGAAATCACAACATGGTGACATCAATGACAACACAAAACTGTAGGGATGATCATTCTTCTTCATTCTTCCAACAATCTCCCCCTTTCTCATTGATGGTAACATACATAAAAATATTCAAAAATTCTCTTCCAATCTCTCCCAACTTTCCAAATCTCTCCCACTTTGACATAAATGGAAAAAGGTAACCAAAAATATGTAAACATGGCAACATTAAAAATTTCAAAAAGATTCTAATTCTTCCAAAAACTTTCAGCCATCCAAAAAATTTCAAACATTCAACTTTTCAACAAAAATTCAATTTTTTTTCATCTTGTTCATTTTCCCTTTTTCTCATTTCTTTTCTTCTTTCCAAGACAAACAAAACAAAAAAAAATTAACATTTAGGATTCAATAATTACACTCTTCTCCTAAAACACCTTCTTGTATCTTTCTTAATAATTGGATATAAATTCTTTGATTTAAATACCACTGAATCCATTCTTGTGCACATTCTTTCTAATAGGGACAACAGTGTAAAGGAAGATGACCAATCTGTAGATGATCATTTTCTTTCACAATCTACTATGTCAATAAGTATTCCAAAAGGATGGTCTAATTGGACCTCAAAAATATCTTTAAGGAGATAGCAAGTTTTCACTACATCATTGCTTTGTCTCTATACAACAATCAAATCAAATTACAATTCACCAACTCTCAGACTGTGTTTCCCTTCTTTGTCTTCAAATATATAAAATTTATTTTCAATGTGGTTTACCTCGGATTCAACTACTTCAATCCTAATTCTAAAATTATCAATAGTTGTCAGCCACTGGAGATAATATTTGTAGATATATGATATTTCTTTGATGCATTTCTTCATTTCCATGACAAGTTCAGATAGTCTCCACTTAGATTTAGTACAACTCTTTTCAACCAAGGATTCCAACTTGTAGTGTCCTTCAAAACCTTCAAGCACCATTCTTTCTTCAATAATCTCAACTAATTTTTTTTATAAGTAGTCAGAAACAATTGATACATCAATACCTTTTTAAATTAGATACTCTACTAGAGCGTCATCAATTTTGAGTCTATCAACAAGAGAGGTTGCATTCCATAACTCACTAAAGGAGCTACAAGTCCTCTAAAAACATTAATTCCAACATCTAATATAGGCCCTCTTGAAATTGAACAAACCAATGAGGAATCAGTGTCTAAATTATTTGGTAACGATTGGGGATCCTTAGAATTCACACCATCATTTATGAGGGAATAAATGATGACACAAAAGAAATATGAGAAAGAAGAATAGCCAACAATCATGCCAACACATATTTTAGAAAACCTTTCGAAAGCATCTGCCTCCACTACTTTAGACAAAGAAGAAAACTACATAGTCACTTTTGATAGAGCTTATGATCAACCACCACCCATTCCAAAAGAAATGAAGAAGATTTATGGAAAAGGTTATGAAGTCATGAAATAATAGGGATATAGTTGAAAATGATGTGGTACTTGAGAACAAGGTATGCACAACCCTATCAATCCTATCACATAACAAACAACTCATGGTCTATGCTATTTTCATGTGATGGAGATCACCAAACCCTTAATCAACATCAACAATTCCACACAACATACGCCTAAATCAACCTTCATTGTCATCCATCCTGAACTCCACAACACTAGTTGTTCTAAAAATTATCCTTTCCAAA
Organism: Sequoia sempervirens; assembly: GCA_007258455.2. Lineage (NCBI taxonomy): Eukaryota > Viridiplantae > Streptophyta > Pinopsida > Cupressales > Cupressaceae > Sequoia > Sequoia sempervirens. Next base: position 190,498 of record VDFB02078373.1, read on the forward strand.
ACATCAAACAAAGAAATACACATTCACTTAATGCTAATCTCATCTCACAAAATTCTCATGATTTGAATCCGATAGATTTTCCCTCCTATAAGAGTGAGAAAAAAATATCACAATCCAAAGAGTCTTATGAAGATATGACAACCATTACTAAGCATGATGTATCTTTGACACAAACCACAAGACCCCCTTCTACTATAGATCAAGTGGTTATCTTGTCGAGACTCCTTGAAGATCATTTGATCACCCTCCCCCCTAGAACTCATAAGAAAAGCTCTTATGAGACTTCATTTTGTGGATATCATAGAGTTCATGGTCACTCCACCAATGAATGTAAGGATTTGAGTAGTAAAATCCACTACTGGTACATTTTGACCTAAATTTCAATGAGTTCATTGAAATTTGGGTCAAAATGTACCAGTGCAACATTTTCAATAGTTTGGTATGCTTCCCTCTATGGGGCACCTAATTTCTCTAATTGATCCTGATTTTCACTCTCGCCTACATTTCATCAATCATTTTGGCTCACCTTTGTCCTGCACTTGGTGGGGGAAAGGGGTTTGATATCCTTGTCCCCCTTTGTCACTTTTTGTTGTCTCTTTTGGCTATTCGTTAAACTTTCATGAACATATAAGAGCAAGCTTGGGATGTGGATGATATGGGTTAAGTTGGATCACATCTATGACATACTAACCTTTTCATGGCATAGCTTATAGGAAACATCTAACCTGGCATAGGTATTTTTGAGTAAGCTCTCATGTTCACCTTCTTCTAATCTAAAGCAATTTCTCATAGTGTGCTGGCAACCAATTTAAAGTGGGGGTATACATCACTAGTCACATTTCATTGTGTGATTTTCTTTTTCTTATGATTTCCTTTTTTGGAAGCGTTAGCTACAATGTTTCTCAAGATGAGACATTGCACTTGTCCTCTCTTAGAAAAAAGATGATATTTTTGCACTTATCCTGTCTTGGAGACATTGAACATGACGTTCCCTAAGAAGAGATAGTGTATGAACAAAGTAAAATCCATTTCAACAATCCTTGCACTATCTTGCATTATCAATGTCTATGATTGTCAACCATATGAAGTTTTGCTTACCTCATAGAGCTCAAAAATAATTTTCCTTTGTCGTGCCTTATTAAAGTTATCAGGAAGTATAACTTTGGTATGGTTGACCAAGAATCCTATTCTAAGGCATGACTTTCCCCATAGCTACTTATGTATTTGAGTGCATACCAACTAGCATATGTTTCTCACCTTGCGGACAATCAAATTTTTTGTGGCCCCAGTGAGTATGTTTCAGACTTCTCACCTAGTAGAAAGCCAAGAGTTTCATCACCCCGGAGTAAGTATACATTTTCTTTTCAAAACAAACAAGCCTAGATATAATCCACAACTAGTTGGACAAATGATCGAAGCTTGATCCACTGACCACTTTCATTTCTCTTCCTCCTAGTTCTTTCCATTACATGATTATGTATCCTGATGGTTTCACTTAGGATCTTGGATCTTGGGGGCTTTTGCAACCTCCTTTAATCATTTTCATTCTTTCTCATCTACATCTAAACACTTAGATCTCTCTTCAATGTCTACTTTACTGTGAGTTTGAAGCAATTTCATCCTCTGACTAAAGTGGGGGCTAGATGTGTCATAGAAAAAAGTACCCTTTGGTTGGCATGGGAATATTTCACGATAATTTTAAATTAATAAGGCCTTGATTCAGGTTTTTTGAGGCATAAATTATGCATCCACACTAAGTCTTCCCTTGAAAATTCCATAGTATGTGTTTATTCATGTATTGTAAATGTGTTGTAAAATGATGTAAAGAACTTTCACGCTTTTCTAGACATAATGAACTCATTTTCCCCTAATTCAACATTATAAAATGTGCTTAATAAAATTATCACATCAATTTAGAAGGCTTGTAACTTAAACTTAATGATAAACTAGTGTTGTAATGTGTCCTACATATTCACTCTAGTTCTAGTTCCTTCCTAGGCTATGTACACCTCATTTTAGTGTTGTAAAGTGCATTTAATCACAATTTCACATTGTATTTTGTTTCCAAAGCCCTAATTGACCTTTACATCATCACTAATAGTCCTCTCTTAACCCATATTCTGCATTCTAAGGTAATATTTGATAAAATACTTCACAAAGTTACAATTTAAACCTTATTTCCTTATATCCTAGCATTTTAGTTGTGAAAATGTCCCCTTTGGGACCCATTTTCCATCTGTGGTGAATTAGTCCCATCCACGTGGGACCCATTCACCATGGGTGGAAAATGAGTCCCATTTGGCCCAATTTTGACCTTTGAGCGGGAAAAATTGAAATTTAAGTTTATTATTTTCACATGTCGGCCTTAGGGATCCATTTTTTTCGCTAATAAGGTGGATCTCCTGTAAAATAAACTCACTAAACAATAAATCACATTCATTCTTCATTATTCATCCATCATTCTTCCATCTCAAGTCAAGAAAGTTAGGGTTTCATCATTTCAAGTAGATTAGATAACAATTTTCAAACATTTAAGAGTTGAATCTTCCTCCATTATTGTATAATTTCAAGATAAAACATCATGTCAATTTAATGAACTCCATTCTTTCATTATTTTGGTTTAATTACCTAAAAGGGGTTTGACTAAGGCAAACCCCCATGCCCTAACATTCAACATTTATTCTTCTCTTCTCATTTGTTTACAGATTTAGGTCCTTTGGAATCTTGGAAATCATAAAGATTCAAGTTTCAAAGTTTTTCAAGTCTTCTAGTCATTCAAAAAATCAAAAAATCAACAAAAAATATTTTTCAGGTTCAGATATAAGAGTTTTGGAAGCAATCACCTGTAGCAAGCCAAAGTACAAACTGAAAGCTTTGGATTCCACTCTTCAATATTAAAAACTTAAGAAGTGGACTCATTCACCATGGGTGGTGAATTATTTCCAATTATAGGTTAATTTTTAGTTTTCTGCATTTTTGGATACCATTTTGTAAGAAATAGTTTTTGGCTTAGTTTTGTAGAACTGGGACTGATTTGAGGCGAATGGTGAATGAGTCCCCCTAGACCTGAAAAAATAGCATTAGTAACATTTAAAATTTCATTTACAACATCCTTCAACATATTAGGTGGACACTTTCATTTTGGTTCATTTCTTTTAAGTTTTGTATTCATTTCTAGTTCATTTCTGCATAATACAATGTGTTTTCAAAGAAGTCACATTTATTAGCTTTTGCATTCATAATCAATCTATTACATAGCTTAGTTTCATCTAAATCATTTCATTTAGGCTTGATAACATCATACATTTATATTAATTTGAGTGAACTACCTTTATTTTGGGTGTGGGATCTATCTCCTTTCATTAGGTGAAAGACACTAATTGAGCAAAAGAGACTTAGCATTCCTAGTACCAAAAATCTATGGTTCACAAAGCTTCACAACACCTTCACAAGACATCAAAAATTGAATTTTTAGGACCTAATTTGAATGTATAAGTTACATTACAACATTAAATCAAAGCAAAATAAGTCAAATATCACAAGAGAAAGACCTAAAATACCATGGAAATATCAATGATCCATTTTTCTATGGTACATTTACCCCCACTTTAGTGAGAGGATGAACTTGCTTCACACTAACACTAAAGTATCCATTCATATCGAGAAGGATCCAAATGTACTTAAGCTAGAAAGATGGAATAACAACAATCAAGAGGGATGATCAATTCCCCAGGATGAAGATTCCATGACAAACTAAACATAAGAACAAAGGAACATAAGTGTGAAATAGAATGAAAAAGAGAAGAGGAAAGAGAAAATTTGGATCAGGCTTTGATCATTTGTTCAACTATTTGTGAATTAGATCTAGGATATTTTTCCAAAAAAGAAAATACATAATCACTCTAGGGTGAAAGAACTCATGGTGGTTCACTGAGTGAGAAGACCCAAAAGGGTAAAGTACATATGCTAGTTGGTCTGCACTCGCAAACACATAGGTGGCTATGGGGAAAGTCATGCTGCAGAATGGGCTTCCTGCTCAACCATATCAAAGTTATACCTCATGATAACTTTAACAAGGTGCCAAAAAGGTAAAATGTTTGTTTATGCTTCATGAGACAAGCAAAGCTTCCTATGCTTAGAACTCATGAACACAGAGGTAGGTAGCATAGGCATGCAAGTTGCATTATGCAAGGTGGCAAAGATGTAAAATGAAAAAATGTGAAATACAAAAGATGTTCAAAGGAGTCTTGTTAAGTTCATGCGAGGTCTACTACTTAGGGAACATTGTGTCTAATGTCTCCAAGAGAGGACCAATCAAATAATATTGTATTCAATAATTAGGGAATAAAATGTATCACATCAGGCCACTAAGAGGAGTATAATATGCTAAGATAAATCAAACTTATGAAGGAAATCATACCCAATTTCATCCACAAAGTGACAAACACATCTTATGATGTGATCAGGCTACACTAAGAGCCAAGAATACAAAATGAATAATACCAAAGTATGCCCCCCACTTTAAAGGAATTGCTATGCACTGTTCTATGAGCAATTGCTTTAAAGTAGTGAAGAAAGAATGCAAAAAGAAAAAAAAGACATGAGAGCCAAATTGAAAAGCCCTATGGCAAGTGATATATTTCAAAGTAAGGTTACTTCATGTGGTCAAAGGAGAAAACAAAGAAAAGGATGGTTACCTGCCAGAAAGGAACACATCAAACACATAAGGGATCTATGGATTTGGGATTAGTATATTCGTTGCTGCAATAATTTTTTTAAAGATCTTAGAACTATCATCATTCCCAAAAGCACATAGAACTCGAAGAATGAAACAAAGAGAGAAAAAAATAAAGTATGTTTTTGGCCAAGATGGAAGAGACATTGTGGTTTCAATGCTTTGCATCATCCCCAAAAGGAAAACACAAAACAAAAGAAAAAAAGAAAAATGACCTTTTGGGTCAACATGGAAGAGACATATGGTGTCTCCAAGCTTTGTGTCATTCCTAAAAGGAAAACACAAAACAAAAATGAAAAATGTAAAATGTACGACATATAGAAGAATAGGAGGAAAAATAGAAGAAGTACAGAGAGAGAGAACATCAAACACACATTACGGGGGAACATGATATGCACATAGAAAAAGGGAAAATCTAAAAGGGACTAGTAATGCAAATGTAAGTCAACCATTAAAAGACTTACTAGCTTCTCTATCGCATGAAATGTAAGTGGAAAAGGAATAACATAGTTAAGATAAAAGGATAGATGCATCAATAGTACAAGGATGACAACTACTTTCCCCCATCGAATGGGATGCAAGAATGAGCCGAGGTGGGTGATGGGACCGTTTAGTGCCTAAAACTGGACTCAGAAAGTTTTTCAGGGCAAAAAATAGAAACTGTAATTTGAATAACTTTCAAATCGTGAATGATCTTGACCTAATTATTTTTCCAAAATTCTTATTTTTCTATCATGAACCTTTCCATAAATTTTTGTCTTCCCACGCCATAAAATTCACACCTTCTAAAAATAGCAGTTGAGCAGAAAAAGTAGAAAAGCAGTTCCAAAAGTTGAAAACTTTTATTTGACGAAAAGGGTATCCATAAATGCAAAAAAATCTACAAAAAGAAAAAAACAAGAACATAAATGGAAAGCATCTTTTTGGGTGATGCAAAATTTCCCTCACACAACTAGATGCTCCTACATCACATGTTCAGTTGTTGTATCGCATCCTTGTTTGCTTAAGATAGTAAAGCCTTTACCATATGTTTCTTCAAGGTTGATTGGTGTGTTTGTAACTTTCTGATCATAAAATGGTTGAGGATGTGGTTATGTAGATGAACTAGGTCCACCTATTGTGGCGAACTTAGGTCTATCATTGATTTCAGGATGTAAGTATCCAAAATTATCAGGAGGTGCAACCGTAAGAAGGTTTTAATGTTTCATGGATGGGTAAAAGGCTACATTGGATTCAAGGTTGTCAAGGTATTAATTTAATAACTTTTTCATTCTATCATCTTCTTCTCCAATCATGTCCACATCATGAGGAGGACAATCATAAGGAATTGAAGGAGCACGAGAAAGCTCAAGCTCATTAGGATCACAACCAAAGGCACAATTGGACATGTCTACCAAGGATTTCAATGAATTCCAAAACTTGTTAAAATAAAAAGCCATGATGACAATGAATAAAGGTAAACTAAGATGCAAGAAAGAATAGAAAACAAACAATATAGAAAGTATAACAGAAAGTAACTACATAAAACTGTAATGCAAAAAATACCCAGAAAATGCCTGAACATGTAGTTTAAAATGTGCAAGTAGACTGATTTTCCCAGGGTTGCAAACGAGTCCAGGTATGAGATTTTTTTTGTGTTTTTCAAATAAATTAAAATGATTTTAATTATTTTTAGATGAAAATAAAGATTTTTAGTGATTTGATATGCAAAAATGAAGTCTAAATGAGTCTTTCACTAATGGAATTTTAGAAACCCTAGGATGTAAAAACAAAAAAAAACTAATTGAACGTTGATTTAAAGGGGACCTAGGATGCAAGATTCAATTGAAATAAGAAATAAAAAGTGTTCAATATGTAGGTTCACAAAAATGAACAATCTATTTTGAGGTTCTATGTACTTCTCTTGCACTCTTGGGATCTTTCACCTAAAAGGAGAGAGATAGAACACTAAAACTATGGTGTTTCACTCAAATAAAGGATTGCGGCATTTGATTAAGACTAAATGAAATAATTTGGATGCAACTAAGTACTGAAATTTATTGATTATGAATGCAAAACCTATGAAATATGCAATGTTTGAAAACACAATGAGATATGTAGAAAATGAAATATAGATGAAAACAAATGTAAACAACACTAAACAAGGTAAAATAGATTACACTTGGAAATTGGATGATAAATATGGAATGCTCTGAATGTTGGTAAAAAATAGTGTAAATCACAAGTGGGACTCATTCACCAATGATGGCGAATCAATCCTGCTAATGACAAAAATGCTTCAAAATTGATTTTCGAATATTAGGAACTAGAATCTAAAAAAACCACAGTTTTCATCCTTAAGCCGAGACTCATTCACTACTAATGGTGAATTAGTCCTCCTCCAAGATTCTTTGAAATCAAGATTCAATTTTGTAGCTCTAGATTTGCACTTGTCTTCTTGTCACGCTAACAGAGTCAAATCTATAGAAAATTGGTTGTACGTTGTCTCCAAGCTTGAAATAGGGTTTGGTTGACTTGAAACAATTTTTTGACTTCTTGACCACCTTTCAACACCTAATTTCTTGACAAATCTACATATAAAATTCTACAAAAACATATGCAAAAGGGAGAAAGTGTTTAAGGGTTAGAGTATAGGGATTTGCCTTGGTCAAATCCCACTTTGGTAATCAAACCCTTAATGAATAAATGAAATAAAATGAACAAGGAATGATCAATAAACAACATGAAAATGTCCTAAAATAACCACAACCTTGTTGAAGAAATCTGAAGATATATCAATGGCTGCTCCAATATGCTTGATGAATGCTTGATTAGATGATATAAAGTTCTTGAATGCTTGAGTGAATAGGAGAATTAGTGAACTTGATGAATATGGGTTAAAATGAGAAGAAACACATCCATTTATAAAAACTTATGCCCTAATAACCCAATAATACCTCATCACAGGCCAACATAAGGAAATTTTGAATAAAAACCTGAAAGAAATTTTGAAGTATTTTGAATTTGGAGGCAAGAGGGACTCATTTGGCACCCATGGTGAATGCGTCCCACCTTAGGCTTGTAAGTAGGTGTCAAGAATTAAGTCATATTTAATGTTTTTTGTTGGGTTTACATTCAAAAATACACTTAATTAATTCTTATGAGTGCATAAAGGGTCAAATAAAGCATAATAAGGGTGTAAAAGTGAAATCAATCCTAGAAAAGCATGAAATCTTTCTACAAGACTTTACAAAACTTTAGAATAGGACTTGATAAGTGATGAAAAGGTTATTTTTTGGGGAATTGTAATGAAAAGAGTCTAGAAAATTGTAGAAATGTGTTACAACACTTCACAACACATTCACAAGATGTCATAATTTCAATGTTTAGGACCTAATGCAAATGCATAAGTTACATTGCAACATTAAATCAAAGCAAAATAAGTCAAACATCACAAGAGAAAGACCTAAAAGACCATGAAAATTTCAATGATCCATTTTTATATGGTACACACTCTAAGGCACTTTTCAAACTCTTCAAATACTCAACTGATCAAAAAAGGATTATAAATTTAATCTTATACACAATCGATTTTCAGGTATGTGTAGGATCATGATGGGCCAAAAAGTGGCGATATGATGGGTATGTGTAGAGTATGTGGTTGACAAAAATTTTTTAATCCAAAATTGATGAAATGAAAAGGGTTTTTAAAGGATATTCTCATCTTTCCACCAATATAAATTATGATTTACATTGAATTTAATAAATAATTATTATTCATTTTCTATTTGAATTTGGACTAAAGTCCTGATTGATAGGCAAATTGAAAAACATCTATAGCTTTCAAATGGTCTCACATTTTTTGAATCTAAAACATGCATCACATTTTATTCTTCACATACTATAGGATTAAAGAAAACAAAAAATAATTTCATGAAGTTTTGACCAAGTTAAGGTGGTCAGACATACAAGTTTTTATATTTTTATAAAGTTGTAATAAAAAATCATAAATAATTATTTAATTGGAAAAAAATACAAAAAATAATTCATCACATCAGGACATGAGTCCTCTACTCATATGTAAAATCATTTAAAAAAAATATTATCATTTTATTGTGGTTATAGTGGTTAGATAGATACCTACTTATTTTTTTTCCTGAAATTTAAATACTACTACATTGAAATTTCACATTTTCACCAAATAGATTTTTTTCTTTTCAAAATAAACCTAATAGCTTAGAAAATATATTCAATTTTCTATAGATTCTATTGTTACATATTTTTGAAATAATTTCAATAAATTATTCAAATTTTTGCGTCAAGTTTCCTAACTCTGATTTTTCTAAATTTTTTGCCACTTAAGGGCCTATTTTTTCCATGTTGATCCTGCACATACCCTTTCCCTAAAATGCATTAAATGTAGCAAACATCAGAAATCTACTAAAAAACATTCTTCTCAACATAAAATACTCTAATTTTCTCCACAAATTCATTTTTACGTAAAGTTGCCTATGATTTTTCTAAATTATTTTCCACTTAAGGGCCTATTTTTTTCCATGATGATCCTACACATACCCTTTCTCTAAAATGCATTAAATGTAGCAAAAATCGGAAAGCTACTAGAAAACATTCTTCTCAACATAGAAAACCCTAATTCAGTCCACAAATTATCATGCCAACATGTTTTCTTCATGTTCCTTTTCCATAACCTCTTATTATTCATTCTTCAAATTCCATCCTTGTGCTAACCTTTGACATGTTGTGCATTAAGGGTATTTTTATAATTTTCTAATAATTATCCCCCTAAGACCATTCCAAGTCTAATTTCTGGAGGATTTGTCCATATTGCATGAGGGCACAGACACACCAGTAATTTTAGGTTCTTCTTCTTTCTTCTTCCATATATTATACATTTCTTGCTTCATCTCTTCTTTGTCAATCTTCTTTATTGATTCATTCTTATCTACTGAGCATAATGCTTTCCCATCTTACTTATGAAAAACTTTGAGATATGTCAGGGTTTGTTATAATTATAGCATACAACACTTTTCTGATTAGTCTAACCTCCATTACTTCTCGATCTACATTGATTTGATTTGTGTCCATATTTGTTACAAGTATAGTAGTATCCATTAAAATATTGATTCATTCTTCCTTTGTTAAACCTTTTCATCATTTCCTGATTGATCATTCTCACTTGAGATATGCATTCAGTAGGTTTATGTCCAAATTTCTTACATCCAAAAAATTTTCTAGTTAAGGGACTAGAAAAATGATTCTTCCTGCTCCTACATTGTATTTCCTTAGGACCATATTTATTATAGGAAAAAAAATACCATTGAAAGAGGGATACCTTTGTGCATTAGGTTGTCTCATAGGTGATCTTGTTGAAAAATTTCTTGAATTTCCCTTTTTCTTCCCTTTGCCCCAAGTCATTTGATTGTCATTAGAACTTTCACCTACATCATTTCCCAAGCTAACTTTTTCTTTACTTGTTTTTTGTCCTATAAGTAGTTCTTCAAGCTTATCATAGCTAGATCTAAAATTATTCTCACAGATTTTTTCCTTCTCCAATTCTACTCTCAAGTTTACTACCTATTATTCAAGTTTAGAGTATTCATTAGACTTATTATGCACCATTGTGTTCAAACATTCTTCAATTTTCTTATTTTATTCTACAAGCACCTTCAGTCTAATTATCTGATGTTTCAATTGCTCATTCACTTCTCTGTGTCTTTCCTTGAATTTATTTAATTGTTCTTTTATCTTTCGAACACATTCATTTGCTTCATCAGATTCACTTTCATATCTCTATTTTCATTTCCAACTTTTTCAAGATCCTCAAGTGTAGTCCAGAGTTATTTATCATCCAAGGAACCAAAGCTTTGATGTCAATTGTTAATAGGTGTAGGAAAACTAAGAGGGGAGGGGGGCTAAATTAGTTTTCATAGAAATTTAAACTTAAAACATGAACACTTATCAATTCCATAGCTACATTATTCTATTACTAAGCATGTGCTATAAATATAGAAAAAAAATTAAAATTAATACATTAAACACTAGATTTTATGTGGAAAACCCAAAGAAGGAAAAAAAAACACTATTAAATTGATTTACAATGAGCTCAATAGACTGACTTAACACACTTCATTATTTTTACTCTTCTTCACTTTCACATTCACTACTATTAAATTTATTTACACACACACACACAATAATATTCAACTTGGAAAATATATATACTTGATTCATCTGCAAGCATCATTTAGGTCATCCTAATTATATGCATTTCTTTACTTACCAAAAATATTAAACTATTGGCTTCAAGCGTTCACAAAATATTCCCAAGTGGAAATTAAAATGCTTAATATGCTACATCATGTCGGCATAGACCTACGATAGGTCTCACATATATCTCCATAAAAAAATAAATTCACCATATCATGACTAATTCAAGAATTCTGCTAGAAATGGACTTCATTACAAAAAGTAATCAAAAGAATAATGCCAATACATTGTATAAGCACTAGGGTAAAATAAATTATGAACATACATTCCTTTACCAACCATCAATAGTTTCCAAAAACCACATGCAGTAACTATCAACTAGGGAGGATTGTAAACTAGAATACTAGACAATATAGCTTGAATACCAGTTCAGATACTGGAAAAAAATACTAGATCAAGCACTGAATTAGACTTGCAATCACAACATGGTGACATCAATGACAACAAAAAACTATAGAGATGATCATTATTATTCATTCTTCCTACATAGGTGAGCTCGCAAGCATGAAAAATGAGAATCCTATTAGGCTCCCATACCATATCAAAGCTATCTCTTTGACAACTTGAGTCAATCACACAAAATATTAAATAAAAAAATTGTTCATAAGGCCTTGAAAAGGGTTTGAGGTTCATGAGGTTAGAAATTTTTGTTATGTTAAATAGTTATGAACAAAATTGTGAGTAAGCATGTTCAAGAGGACTTTTCTTAGTTCACATAAGGTCTAGTCTTAGGGAACATTGTGCCTAATGTCTCCAAGTGATGACAAGTCAAGGATAAAAGATACATAACATAAGGAATACAATGTGTAGCATCACCACTAAGAAGAAAGTTGTATGCCAAGATATATCATGTTCTCAGAGGACATCAAACCCAATAAAACCACCAAGAAAAAGATACATCACAAGAAGAAATAAAATTACACAATGAAACATAAGAAATGCCAAGAAATTTAAAAATAATAATGCCAATGTATGCTACTGCTTTAAAGAAATTTCTAACACCATTTGTGTTAGAAATAACACTAAAGTAGAACATAGTCAATGCTAAACAAGAAAGAGACATGATAGCTTATTCAGAAAGCCCTATGCCAAGTCATATCTTTCCAAATGAAGCTACATCATAAAACAAAGAGGAACGGGTTTCCCCAAAAATAAAATCCCAAATCATATAAGGGATCCAAAGATTTTGGGTTAGTATTTCTTTGCTACAATGTGATTATAGAGATTGAAAATGTCATCATTCCCCAAATACTCACAAAACATGAAGAATGACACATAGAGATTAAAAAAAATAAAACCATTTTGGATCAACATGGAAGAGACCTAAGTATCTCAATTCCTTGCACCATCTCCAAAAGGAAAAAACAAGTCAAAATAAAAGGTAAATTTTTATGACATATAGAAGAATGTAGATACAAATAAAGGAGTGCACATGAAGAGAGATACATTAAATAGAAAAGTACAAGGGGTTCACATTATGCACATGAAAGCACATAAATAATATGAAAATAAAAATCAAGAAAGCACTAGTAAGCAACATGTGATTCAGCCTATAGTAGATCATCCACATGCTAATATTGATCACTATCCATGGAAGGTGGATAACTAGAAAAGGGGAAAACATGAAGTGTAGAACTAGGACAAGGCTATCTAACCACTTGCTCCACTAAGTTTGAGACAAGGATGAGTTGAGATAAGTGATGAGAATGAGCTCCTCACAATAAAGAGAATGATTTCAAATGAATGTAAATTATCTAATAGTCAGTATTCCATGATGCACGAGCATCCTGTGGTGTAAGGGAAATCTTGCATCACCCAAAAATAGTTAAATTTCAATTTTCTCAGTTTTTAGGTTGTTTTACATTTTTGGATACCTTTTTCGTCATAATGAAATTCCTAATTTACAGTTTTTATTTTCTATTCATGGGTTGGAATATATTGTAGTTTTAGTTTCCCAGATTTGCACCTAAAAATCTTCTGAGTTAGATTTGAGGCACTTAGAGTTCCTGGAATGGCCCCAAAACTTTCCGAAATTGACATAGCAATGTTGAGCGCGTTATTGACTTTGAGACCTTTCCAATGGTTCAAACGGTTTGCGAATCAGAGTCCCAAATCAAAAGTTATGGCCCCGGGAAGTTGGCACACTTTCTAGAAGATACAATTGCAAATGTTCTTTTGAAATTTGAACTTCAAGTTGTAATTTTTAAGCGCCAAACCGCCTAAACTCAAATTTGAATGTTGTTTTAGCTCCAAACTAAAGAGGAGCTCTATTTATGGGCAGGTTTCTACTTTTTGGGTAGCTTTTTGGGGACAAGCTCGCATATTGCGAAAGGGTTATTATGTAGCTTTCTATAACTTGCATGTGTTGTAGAACTTGGGGATTTGAGATCATCTACATGTAAGAAGCTCCATTTTCTAAATAATAAAATTATTCTCTTATTTGTAGGTTATTTTCTAAGTCTCTAGCTGTTCCCTTATGAAGTTGTATCAGAGCGGGTTTTCTTGAGCACGTGGACAGATCGCCAATCGTGAGGCAGTTCGCACCAGGACCGTGGTTGTGGGTCAAGGTCAAAAAAGATGCCTCTAGGAGTGATGCCTGGTAGGCGTGGTGGTGCTAGAGGTGGTCGAGGTGGTAGAAATGCTAGTGGAAGAGATGCACTGGTAGCCCTCCAGAGACAAATTGATGCATTACCAGAGTAGTTGAGAAGAGGGTTACACCTGAGGGAGGAAAGTGAGGATGGATGAGAGGAAGAAGGTTCAAATGTAGAAGAGGAAGAAGAAGCAATTGATCAAGACCAAATGTGGCTAATAAGGGCCATTTTGAAGATCAGGAAAAGACCTAGAGCAGAAGTCCCAAGTTATTCCGGAAGTCTGAACTCGGAAGAGTTGATCGACTGGATCAATGAGCTAGAAGAATATTTTGAGTATGAGGAAATAGAGGACCTAGATCAGGTTAAGTTTACAAAAATGAAGCTGAAGGGCCATCCCAATATTTTGTGGAAAGAGGTCCAGTTGGAAAGAAATTGAAGAGGAAAAGGCAAGATCACCAAATGGGATCACATGGTAGAGAAACTGAAGAAGCAGTTCATACCAGTGGACTACGAGTTAGATATATTGAAGAAATTGCAAAGGTTGAAGCAAGGAAGAAGATCTGTGAAAGAATATACTAAAGATTTTCACAAGATAATCATCAGAATGGGTCACACAGAGGCCAATAAGGAGAAGGTAGCTCGATATATTAATGGGTTACGACCGATCATTTAGGAGGAGTTAAGCCTAGTCAGAATGACCACCATTGAGGATGTGTACCAGTTTGCTTTGAAGGTGGAAGAGAAGCTGAAAAAAAGATTTTATGGAAAGAAAAAAGGATGAGGAGGTCAAAGCGGAAGGGGTAGTGGAAGACCTTCAGGAAGCCGAAATGATGATGAAAAGAAAAGTGAAGATGTGGGTACCAGCCAAAGCAAAAGGAATGACAACTTCTACCACCCTCGTGATCAAAATAGTGGTGATCAAAGAGGTAGAGGATGAGGGAGATATGGACAAGGATCTGGAAGAGGTGGTTTCTGAGGAACGTGTTTCTAGTGTGGTGAAGAAGGACATCAAGCATATGAATGTCCACAACACCAAGGAAGGGTAGACAAAAGGGCAGAAGGTCGTGGAAGGGTTATGCATGTAGGTGAGGAGGCCCAATCTGAACATTTTGATGATGCTAAAAGGGGAGAAGTGCTAGTGATTAGGAGAGCCCTGGTGACTGAGGAAAATGAACCAAAATAGAGGAAGAATCTATTTCGCACAAGGTGCAAGTGTGAAGGAAAATGTTGTGATGTCATTATTGATGGTGGGAGTGCTGATAATTTGGTGTCAGAGGAGATGGTCACAAAGTTGAAGCTGAAGAGGGAAAGGCACCTACATCCGTATCGGATTACCTGGTTGTAGAAAGACCAAAAAGTTTTGGTCAATGAGCAGTGCCTAGTAAAGTTCAAGATCCAGAGCTAGCATGATGAGGTACTCGGTGATATCATCCCCATGGATGCATGTCACATGTTGTTGGGGAGGTCATGGCAGTTCGATAAGCGAGCTATACATAATGGCCATGCAAACACTTATTCCTTGACAAAGGATGGGGTTCATCACAAGTTGAAACCCCTGAAGGAGCCTGAAGAAAAGGTATGCAATAGTGCTACAATTTGTTATGTAGATGGAAGAAAAAATTTAGAAGTTATGAAACATGAGCGTGTGTGTTATGCATTGATTCCTAGAGTGAGTAAGGAGGATAGTGAGAAGGTTCTAGAAGAAGTTTTTGGGATGCTGGATGAGTTTTAGGATATTGTTTCTAATAATGTACCTAAGGGTTTACCACCAATAAGGAAGATTAGTCATCAGATTGACTTGATTCCTAGAGCTAGTTTTCCAAATAAGGCAGCTCATAGAATGGCTCTAGCAGAAAATGAGGAGTTGAACAGACAAGTTCAAGAGATGTTGAGAAAGGGTTTGATACGAGATATTTTGAGTCCATGTGCAGTACCTACAGTCCTAGCACCAAAGAAGGAAGGGGAGTGGAGGATGTGTACAGATTCCCAAGCCACAAACAAGATAACAATAAAGTACATATTTCCCCTGCCAAGGATGGATGACCTGATGGACTATTTGAGTGGAGCTCAGTACTTCACAAAGATTGATCTGAAGAGTGGATATTAGTAGATTCAGATTCGAAAGGGAGATGAATGGAAGACTGCCTTCAAGACAAAAGAGGGCCTGTACGAGTGGTTAGTCATGCCTTTTGGGCTAACCAATGCATCGAGCACATTTATGTGGCTCATGAACAAGGTACTAAAAGAATTTTGGGGAAGTTTTGTTATTGTGTATTTAGATGATATTTTGATTTTCAGTAAGACATTGGATGAGCATCTGATGCATATTCGGAGAGCCTTTGAGAAGTTAAGATAAGAGAAACTATTGATTAATCTAAAGAAGTGCAATTTTATGAAGAGGGAGTTAGTGTACTTGGGGTTTCTTGTCTCAGCACAAGGTCTCAAGATGGACCCAGAGAAGGTGAAGGCTATTCTAGAATCGCCTACCCCAAGAACTGCTACTAAGGTGAGATATTTCCATGGTTCGGCTAGTTTTATAGAAAGTTCATTAGAAACTTCAATACTATTTGTGGACCCCTGACTGAAACAATGAGAGGGGATAGAAAAGAATTCAAGTGGAGCAATGGAGCGGCAAAATTTTTTGAACTTTTGAAGCAGAAGGTGACAGAGCAACCTATTCTAGCCCTCCTAGATTTCAACAAGGTGTTTCAGGTGGATTGTGATGCTAGTGGTTGTGCCATTGGAGCAGTATTGAGCCAAGAAGTTAAGCCCATTGCCTATTTCAGTGAAAATTTAAATGATGCCAAGAGAAAGTATTCTGTATATGATAAAGAGTTTTATGCAATAGTTCAAGCATTAAAGAAATGGAGACATTATTTGTTTCCGAAGGAATTTGTTCTATATATTGATCATCAGGCCTTGCAGTACCTAAATAGTCAGGGAAAATTAAATCAGAGGCATATGAAATGGGTAGAGTTTTTGCAGATTTATACCTTTATTTTGAAACATAGGAGTGGGAAGTCAAATAGGGTTTTAGATGCCTTAAGTAGGAGGCATACATTGATGAAAAAGATGCAGATTGAAGTGGTTGGGTTCAATGAACTCAAGATATTGTATGCAGAAGATCCTGATTTTGCAAAGGCTTGGAAAGCTTGCAAGGAACCTATTATAGTGGATAGGGCAAGGTGGCTGGATTTCATAATCTAGGATGGCATGTTATTTAAGGGAAGTTAATTGTGTATCCCAAGGAGTTCCATGAGGGAGAACCTGATAAAGGAGAAGCATAGTGGAGGAATGGCATGACATTTTGGTCGGGATAAGACCATTGCCATTATCAGTGAGCATTATTATTGTCCTCAGTTGTCATAGGATGTGAAGAAGTTTGTACAAAGTTGCAGGGTATGTCAGATGGCTAAAGGAGTGAGCCAGAATACAGGCTTATATCAGCCCTTACCTGTACCAGAGAGGCCATGGGAGGATATAAGTATGGACTTTGTTCTTGGTTTGCCAATGACACAATGAGGGAATGATTCAGTCTTTGTGGTGGTTGATAGGTTTTCAAAGATGGCACATTTCATTCCATGTCAGAAGACCCATGATGCAGTCCACATTGCTGACTTGTTCTTCAAAGAGGTGGTGAGGCTACATGGTCTATCAAAGAGTATTGTTTCAGATCATGACACCAAATTTGTGGGGTACTTTTGGAGGACCTTGTGGAAGAAGCAGAGTTGAAGTTGAGTTCTACACACCATCCACAAACAGATGGGCAGACAGAGGTTGTTAATAGGAGTCGGGTAACCTCTGAGATGTTTGGTAGGAGATAAAACCAAGGGATGGGACTTGATCTTTAAGTAGAATTTTTACAACAATTTTGTCAACAGAAGCCTGGTAGATCACCATTCCAGTGTATAGGTAGCCCTAAAACTCAGAATTGAGGAAGATGGACCAAGAGAAGAAAATAAGTGCTGAAGCCAAAGATTTTGCAGAACACATCAAGAATATACATGAGAAGGTACGAGAACACATTAATAAGATGAATATGCAATATAAGGCTAAGGCAGACCAGAAAAGGAGGAATAAGGAGTTTCAGATTGGCGATGAAGTAATGGTCCACTTGAGGAAAGAAAGGTTTCTCGTGGGAACCTATAACAAATTGAAGATGAAGAAATTCGGTCCCTATAAGATTTTGAAGAAGCACGATTCAGGGAATGCATATGAGGTAGAGTTGCCTGATGGAATCAACATTTCCCCTATGTTTAACATTTCAGATTTGACAAAGTATCATGAAGGTGGAATGAAGGAAGCACCAGCAATAGGGCAGTGTGATATTCTAGCACCTACTTCAGAAAGGGAGGAGATTGAAGCAATCTTGGATAGTCATGTGGGAAGGAGTACCAGAAACAGGCAGTATGAAGAATATCTAGTGAAATGGAGAGGAAGGCATGTGGAAGATTCATCCTAACTATCTAAGGTAGCGGCTGACCGGTTGGGTTTTCCTCAACCATTTGAGACGTGACGGGGTCACTTCTCAAATTACCCTGCATGTTTGATGCAGGAGCATCCAATGGTGTAAGGGCAATCTTGCATCACCCAAAAATAGTTAAATTTCAAGTTTCTCAGTTTTTAGATGTTTTTACATTTTTGTATACCCTTTTCGTCATAATGAAATTCCCAACTTATGGTTTTCATTTTCTATTCCTAGGTTGGAAGATATTGCAGTTTTAGTTTCCCAGATTTGCACTTAAAAATATTTCGAGTTAGATTTGAGGCACTTAGAGTTCCCGGAATGGCCCCAAAACTTTTTGAAATCGGCATAGCAATTTCAAGTACATTATTGACTTCGAGACCTTTCCAACGGTTCAAACGGTTCGCGAATCGGAGTCCCAGATCAAAAGTTATGGCCCCGAGAAGTTGGCGCACTTTCTAGAAGATACAATTGCAAATGTTCTTTTGAAATTTGAACTTCAAGTTGTAATTTTTTGGCATCAAGCTGCTTAAACTCAAATTTGAATGTTGTTTTAGCTCCAAACTAAAGAGGAGCTCTATTTATGGGCAGGTTTCTAATTTTTGGGTAGCTTTTTGGGGACAAGCTTGCATATTGTGAAAGGGTTATTTTGTAGCTTTTTGTAACTTGCATGTGTTGTAGAAAATGGGGATTTGAGATCCTCTGCATGTAAGAAGCTCCATTTTCTAAATAATAAAATTATTCTCTTGTTTGTGGGTTATTTTTGTAAGTCTCGGGCTGTGCCCTCATCATTCCATGATCCTACAACTATTACATGGAAAGAAGAAAAGTTCATGTAATTTTTATCCAACCATTTTATCATAAGAATCGTGATCATGAGGATAAAATTCTTACAGTATTAACTTTAAGGAAGGAAACTCATTAGAAAGGTTCCCAAGAGTTATATGATATGCAAAATAATTTATATTCTTAGGATTGTTACCCTTACTAGGAGGTGCCAATGTAATCCATCCTGAAGAAGAAGGTGTTCAATTTTCCATTCAATTTGTGTTTTAGTATGTAGGAATTGAAACTTTTTGAGTTTATAAGGTTTGTATTTTTATACATACAAATAATCGTAATCGACATTATGCATCTAAGTCTGATCAATTAACATCAAATTCATCCACTAAACAAATAAATTTATTTATTATATTAATTCACTAATTTTAATCATGTTTTATTAAATAAATCAATTTATTTAATCAAAATCCTAAAGTCATCTCATGTTATTTAATAAACCAAATTATTTAAATCAAACGTCAAATCCCCCAATTCCTTCAAGTTAATTAATTCTAGATTAATTAACTCCTAATCATCATTACCCATCCTTTAGCTTTTGAGTTAACCTTGGTCAAACCAAACCCTTGATTAACTAACCCACTTGCACATGAAAATAAATTCTTTTAATTAACTAATTATCTCATTTTCCCTCACAAAGGCATATTCTAATGGAATATTCCTTCATTAACTCCATTTATTTGACTTTCTTGCCCAAAAAATTTCCCTCCAACAAATCTCAACCATATTCATTTAATTCCTCTTACAAATGCATTAATCTCTCTTACACCCCTCTTACATCTCAACCGCATGCATTAACTATGAAAATTCTCCAAAATGTGCTCCATCCTCACCCATTATATTGGTGGCAAGTGTTGCAATCTTATTGAATCCACAATCATCCACAATAATCCATAATATTAACATTATTACTATAGGAACTTTCATCTTCATCTCCATCACTTGCATATTTTCATATTTGCATCTTCATCACCATCTTCAAAGGATCAAGAAGGTTTTCAAAAGGGGTTAGGAAAGGCCTACTTTCCACATCAAAGTAGCACCAATTCCCCTATGGGATGATTGTTTGAGTAGTTTAGGAATAGGTTTATGTTCATCTTGCTTTTATTTTCATGTTAGTTTGATAATGATGTGATTTCCCTTACATTGTTCAACAATTTCATGGTGAAGTATTTTATTTCATTTGTTCAATATTGACTAATTTAACTCATATTTGTCAATCTTTGATAAATGTATATTTTATCTTTCACAGTTTTGCACCCACTTGGTCGCACCCATAAAAGGATATAAAAATCACAGTAAAACTTTTCCTGGGAATTGGACATTCTGACAGGTGACTAATATATCTCTATGGAAGTTCATTTACTTGTCAAACTAGGGGATGTAAACTTTAAATGGCATGGCAAAATATATGCACTAAGAACTGGCTTCGGTCAAGACTTAGTGGAAATAAATGCTGGAAAGGAATTCTATCTACGCTACAGGAAGGTAATGCAAAGTTCTTTAACTCAACTATGATTTAACTGAAATAGAAACCATAACAGCTATGACTGAAACACAAACTGTGAACTGGCCTTATGCTGCAGGAACAGGCACAGGGATGGATTCCCTATGCTGCAGGAGCAATACAAGATTGAGTTTGTATGAAAACTTCAAAGATGAAAGCTAACTGAAGATCAACAAGAAAGAACAACTAACTAACTAGCTAGAGATACTTACTAAGTGGGCCCCCTTAGCAAGCATCTACTGGTTACACAAATGTTGAAATCAGAACTTCATTAAACTTTATTCATGAAAACAGAATGGTATACATTGCTTTGTTGATATGGAAACTAACAACAAACTCTATCTCTTGTCAAATAGATTCTTCTTTTCATTATCATACTGACTCTTACATGGTATCTACTATCACTATGCTTCTATCTTACTCTCACTGTCATCTCCCTTCTCTTCGCACAGGAAGATTAATTTATTATTAAAAATAGGAGAACAACTAACTAACTAACCCTATCAAAGAAAGACGTGGAAGTAAAGTGTATCACAGAATCAAGGAACAAATTTCATAATTAAATTTATGTGTTCAACCCGATCCGGAGAGAATCTAGCACTCCACTCTTTCCAGATTGACTGTCATTAAAAATATTTCCCAACTGTTTCGGTCAAAGAGTCTTTGCCAAAGCTTCCTCAAAGTCATGCAGGAAATAGACTTTACTGCAAGGCCGAGATCGACTGCGCTTGACTCGATCATTCTTCAACAACCTATGAAACAAAAGGTAATAGATGCAAAGGAAAAGGCATATGGCACATACACGATATCTGTTCATTAATCACACATTTAAATCTATTTCATCATTCAAAAATTGTATGTGATATACCAGTCATTTAGGGAGTCAACGGGGCAATAAATGTAATCAAGTCAACACAATAAGCTGCAGGAATATGCAAATGTTTTGCTACAGGATATCCCCATAAAAGGTTTCAAAAGAGTTTTAAACAACCACGAATAACAAAAGTAAAGGAATTAAAAGTTCATCATAATACCCAAATTGTGAGCATATTTTGGGCTCATCACTACCTCCTACTTAGCCTAATGCTGGTCCTCTAGCATTAACTTTCCTAGTGGTTTCTCACATGTACTAAAGAATAGGTGGAGATCGGGTAATAATGACTGGTACTGGCATAGCAGTAAATGAATAGAATAAAAAAAATCAAATATGCGATAACAAAAGATATTGCGTACCTTTGATAATTGCACGTACGTGTGAAGAAAGATGACGACGTCTGCAGGAGTTGCCAGTTGGGAATGATATAATAATTAAAGGTGATGTGGATGGATGAAGTGGATGGGTGACATGGGTGGATGAGATTAATGGATGGAATGGATGGATGGGATGGATGGATGGAAGATAAAGAAGCGAGATGGGGCAATAAATGAAATGGAGAAAAAGGGGTTTCCTTTTAAAAAAAAGAAAACCTTTATTATGGGCATGCCTTTCAGAATTACAGTGAAGCTACAGGAGAAAGGCTAAAGCCTTCGGCTGTAGGAAGAGTAGCAGGAGGAACCTGAATGAACTGCTGCATGAATTCTTCCTTTGATATTGGTTTATGGTACAACCAGAGTCGGTGGCCATTAACTAGAAAATTGAAGCGGACTGGATCAATTGTCACCAGCTGTAAAGCTCCATTGTCGAACACATTCTCAACTTCATATGGGCCAGGCCAGTGTGTTGTGAGCTTACCTTGATTCTCCTGATATCTAGAATCATATAACAAAGCCCAATCACCAGGAGAAAATTTCTTTGTTTTTATGTCTTGATCATTCCATTTCTTCCTTTGTTGTTGGACTGCTTCTGTATGCTACAGAGCAACTTTTCTCATTTCATCCAAAGCATTTAGCTATAGAGATGGTTCTTCTGTGCTTCAGATATTTCCATATTGAGCTCAAGAGCTGTCTTCAAAGTTTTGTGTTCAAATTCTATAGGCAACATGGTTGTTTTCCCATAAAGCAGCTCAAAAGGTGTAAACCCAGTTGTTGTCTTCCATGTAGTTCTGTAAGCCCAAACTACTTCAGGAAGTGTACTGCTCCAATATTTCCTATGGATTTGCACTGTCTTTGTTAGAATAGCCTCAATTTCCCTGTTTGTTACCTCCACCTGACCATTGGCTTGAGGATGATAGGGGCTAGACTTCCTATGTTTGATTTTATAGTCATTCATTAGTGCAGTGATCAGATTTGATGTGAATTGAGCTCCCTGGTCAG
The DNA here is from genome assembly GCA_007258455.2 of Sequoia sempervirens. NCBI lineage: Eukaryota > Viridiplantae > Streptophyta > Pinopsida > Cupressales > Cupressaceae > Sequoia > Sequoia sempervirens. The sequence goes on from VDFB02078373.1 coordinate 213,156, forward strand.
TTACAAGCTCTTTGGGAACTCCAAATCTAGTGAAAATTTGTTCATACAGAAATTCAGCAACTTTTTTATCTCGAGCATGAGTCATAGCTTTTACCTCAACCCATTTTGTTACATAGTCCGTGCAAACTAGAATGTATGACTTGCCATTTGATGGTGGATCAATTGGTCCTACAAAATCCATCCCCCATTTATCAAAAGGGGTGACTATTACCTCTGGATATAGTGGAATTTCATCTAACTTGGTTGGTCTTCCCATATGCTGGCATTTATCACATTTCCTTGTATAGGCCACAACATCCTTGTGTAACGTTGGCCAATAGTACCCTATTGTAAGAACCTTCATTGATGTTCTTTTTGCTACAAAATTTCCCCCACATGGTTCATCATGACAAACATGCAAGATATCATAAGTCTCATCTTCTCTTACACATCTTCACATCACTTGATCAGGTCCAATATAAAACAGACAATTTGCAATCCATGAAAAATTAAAACTTTTCTCTATTAACAATTTCTTTTCTTTTGGAGAAAAGTGGGTTGGTATTCTGCTTGCTGCTAAATAATTGGCAATGTCTGCATACCATGGAGTATGTGCAGCAATGGAGAACAAGTGTTCATCTGGAAACCTATTATCAATGACTTCGTGTTCAGTAGGTGCAGTTGATTGAAGTCTTGATAAAAAGTCGGCTACAACATTAGCTCTTCCTGGTTTGTCAATGATTGTAATGTAAAATTCTTGTAACAACAAGAGCCATCGTTCCAATCTACTAGAGATGGTAGGTTTTTTCATCAAATACTTGATTGCTGCATCGTCAGTATGGATGAATATCTAATAACCTATGACCTAATGCCTAAATTTATTTAAAGCATACACTACTGTGAGCAATTCCTTTTCTGTAACAGTATAATTGAGCTCAGGACCTTGAAGGTTCTTGCTGATAAAATAAATAGCATGCTCAATTGAGTTTTCTTTTTGAATTAAAACTACTCCTATACCAAAATCAGAGGCATCAGCATGTATGTGAAAAGGAAAATTCTATTTTGGACCTTGAAGAACAGGGGCTTTAGTAAGCAAGTCCTTTAGTTGCAGGAAATATTTTTCACAGACCTCTATCCACTCGAATTGAGAATCATTAGTTAACAAGGCATAAAGTGGGCTGACAATTTTACTAAAATCTTTTATAAACCTTCTATAATACCCTGCATGGCCAAGGAAACTTCTGACATCTTTTTGTTTTGCAGGAGTTTGTAAATTTAGAATAACTTCAATTTTAGCAGGGTTGACCTGAATTCCATTCTTTGAAATATGATGACCTAGAACAATACCTTCTTCCATCATTAGAAAACACTTTTCACTATTTAGAGACAAATTTTGGTCTCTGCAACTTTTCAATATTTTTTCTAAATTCACCAGTGCTTCTTCAAATGTGACTCCATAGGTAGTGAAATCATCCATATAAATCTCCATATAGTCATGAAATATATCAGCAAAGATACTAATTACTGCTCTCTAAAATGTTGCTGGTGCATTGCATAGACCAAAAGGAAATACCAAATAAGCAAATGTTCCCCATGGATAGGTAAAAGTGGTCTTATCTTGATCTTCAAGGGCAATTTTTATTTGATTGTACCCACTGTAACCATCCAAAAAGGAAAAATATCTTTTGCTAGACAGTGAGTCTAGTACTTGGTCTATAAAAGGTAGTGGAAAGTGATCTTTTTAAGTGGCATTGTTCAATTCTCTGTAATCTACACACACTCTCCATTTTCCACCTTTCTTGGGAACAATAACTAATGGAGAAACCCATTGACTGTCAAAGATTGGATAAATAAAACCAGCATCAAACAACTTTTGAAGCTCACTTTTAACTATTTCTCTAAGTGTTGGATTTACTCTTATTTGAGGTTGCCTAACTGGTGAACAATCTTCTTTGATATAGATCCTATGAGTACAAACTTGAGGATCTATTCCTTGCATATCCCCATATTCCCATGCAAAAACTTTATGCTGATCTTGTCGCATTTTTAATAAGTCAGCTTGTTGAGACTATGACAACTTGCTATTGATATTCAAACAATGACCTGGAGACAATTCTATCTGCTTAGTTAGATTACCCATAGAATCTATAGGTGATGTTTGTACCTCATGTGGAAGAAATTTATGAAAAATTGCAGGAAGTTTAGGCAGTGAATTCTTAGAATTTAGTTGCTGCAGGAAACATTGTAGATGACTACCATTTGGATCAGATGAACTACCCATATCAGAGTTAAATTGCAGAATTTGAAAAAGAAAAGCATCCTCACTTTGAAGTTGTGAGAATGGGTCATTTTGAAGCATCATTAATTGAGCCAAGGAATTGGCTTCTTCAGTTTCTTCCCCCACATCTGGCCAAACAGGTTGAGACAAATCTGGTTGAGGTCTAGCAGGCGGATATAAAGCCATTTTTTTGTGGACTGTCCATCAGAAATGGTCATATCTCCAGAACGACATCCTATAAAGGCATCAGTAGTGGCTAACCATGGTCTACCAAGGATAACTGGATACCCTCCTAAAGTTGCCTTAACTGATAATATTGTGAAATCAGCAGGATACTCCCAAGATTCAAGAGTGATAATTACATCCTCCACCATCCCATCAGGTTTAACTATGGAGCTATCTGCAAGCTGCAGAACTATGGGTGTAGACCTAATGTGTGAAATGTTCAAGGAGTCCATAGTATGCTTTGTCATGACATTAATGGCAGCACCTAAGTCAATAAAAACATTTTTTACAACTTGGCCATTTATATGTATCTACACTACAGGACTTCCAGGGTCAATATACTTTGGGATGACTACATTTCCCAACATTATATTAGCCAGTTTCCCTAAGACATGAATTGTTTGAGGATCCTTTTTCTTTCGTCCAGGTTTCTTCAAACAGACTTCTTTAATAGCCTTTCCAAAAATGGGAACATCTTTAATAGCCTGAAATAAAGGGATTTGAATCTGTACATTCTTGAGCTGATCCAGAATGTTAAAAGTGGATTCTTCCATAGATTTAAATGCAGTACTTTTCAACCTCTGAGGAAAAGGTGGGTTGTATTGGCTTTGCAAAACAAGCTCCTTAGAAACCGTATCAGGTATAGGCATATGCTCAGTAGGAACAACAGGTGCAGTAGATTCTTCAAGGGGAGAATCTAGTATTTCAATAATTAGAGGCAGTTTTGGAGCAGGTAGAGTGGTTCCAGACCTCAATTGGATATCATTAACGTTTAAGGCATAAGCTTGATATTGGTTTGCTTTGGCAAGATACATAGGCTGTTGTGGCTGCTGTTGTTGCTTATTATTGGGATTTGGCAATGGCTGGGCAGGCATAGGCATTTGCTTTAGAGGTCCAGTATTTGTGGTAGTTGTTGCAGGAGGTGGCATGAGGGCCTGTGGTTGTGGTTGTGGAAGCTGCAGGAAGCCAGGGGACTGATTTTGCCATTGCTGAGGGCCTCTCCATTGAGGATTTTGCTGCCAATTTCCTAAAGGTGGGGTCCATTGTCCTTGTGGCTACTGCCAACCTCCTTGAGGAGATTTCCATTGCGGGTTTTGATAATTAGGCCAACTTGGTTGAGGTGGATTTCAGGGTGGTGGTGGTCCATATGTAGGTTGCAATTGGTTATTATAGCTAGAATAAGGATTACCAAAAGTTAAAGGATCTTGAGGAATACCTTGTCTTTGAGCCCATGGTCTCCTTTGTGCAACAAAGAACACTTGATCATCATCACCTTCCACTGGCTTGAAGTCAGTAGGTAGTTTCCTAGCTTCCAAATTAGCAACCATCTTGCATCTACAGTCACGCTTCTTCTGTCTGTAGTATGGAAAGAACTCAACCAAAACTGCCTCAGCTTCCTCATGTTTCTTCTGAGCTTGCATAGTGTCCAGTTGTGTAGCCATATTATTGATGATGTCCTAATTGAAGTCAGATAGTAAATTTGTTATCTCCATTTGGGAAACTCCACCAGAAGAAGACTTCCCCATTGTAGCATGATGACCTTGACCTTTCTTAACTATTGCTCGCGAGTAGTTAAGACATATTTTCTTTATATCATCCTAAGGCAGTTGGGTTATATCACCTCTTCCCATCAGGTCCAGGGCGTCTATACAGGAATCACTGATTCCCCTTAGAAAGAGTAGTTTCTGAGAGTCCTCATTGAGGGTATGGTTTGAGTTCCTTTTTAGTGAAAATAGCAATCTGGAAATATAATCTTCCAGACTTTCATCCTCCTTTTGCTGAATTCAGAATATGTCATCACCTTTCCTGGCACTCTTACAATATTCCTTATACTTTTCAAGGAATTTCGTCTGCATGGCCGCCCAACTATCAACAACGCCTCTTCCCAGACTCATGAAGCATCTGAGAGCTCCTTCCTTCAAGGTGGAAGGAAATAACTTTAGTTTATGAGCGTCTGTGTTGTAGTCATAATGTGATAGAGGAAATCAAATTCAAACAGAAATTTTCTGGGTCCTCCGTAACCAGGCCATAAAACTTTGGAAGTAAGGAAGAGGGAATGTTTTTAAGATTGTCAGTATCTCTCTGAGGAACAATGGGAAACTCAAACGCTGGAGGTGGATTAGGTGGATTATTTTCCATGTTTTCTTGTTGGAATAACAAAGTGAATGGATTTTCCTTAGGTTCGTTGTCAGCTGGGTCAAATGGAAGTTCAACAAACAGGTTTTCAGGGAGGAACCTTAGTAGTGCATCTCTTCTTCTTCTATGCATGTAATACAGTGAATGGTGGTTTGAAAGATTTTGAAAATTTTTGACTAATAAGCTAAGCTAATAATAAAAATGACTTCTGACGAATTCTTAGTTGAACGCCATCCTCGACAATGACGCCAAAAATGGTCGCGCCCATAAAAGGATATAAAAATCATAGTAAAACTTTTCCTAGGAATTGGACATTCCGACAGGTGACTAATATCTCTCTATGGACGTTCATTTACTTGTCAAACCAAGGGACGTCAACTTTAAATGGCGTGGAAACATATATGCACTAAGAACTGGCTTCAGTCAAGACTTAGCAGAAATAAATGCTGGAAAGGAATTCTATCTACGCTATAGGAAGGTAATGCAAAGTTCTTTAACTCGACTATGATTTAACTAAAACAAAAACCATAAAAGCTATGACTGAAACACAAACTGTGAACTGGCCTTATACTGCAAGAATAGGCACAGGGATGGATTCCCTATGCTGCAAGAGTAATACAAGACTGAGTTTGTATGAAAACTTCAAAGATGAAAGCTAACTGAAGATCAACAGGAAAGAACAACTAACTAACTAGCTACAGATACTTACTAAGTGGGCCCCCTTAGCAAGCATCTACTGATTACACAGATGTTGAACTCAGAACTTCATTAAACTTTATTCATGAAAACATAATGGTATACATTGCTTTGTTGATATGGAAACTAACAACAAACTCTGTCTCTTGTCAAACAGATTCTGCTTTTCATTATCATACTGACTCTTACATGGTATCTACTATCACTATGCTTCTATCTTACTCTCACTGTCATCTCCCTTCTCTTCGCACATGAAGAGTACTTTATTATTAAAAATAGGAGAGCAACTAACTAACTAACCCTATCAAAGAAAGACGTGGAGGTAAAGTGTATCACATAATCAAGGAACAAATTTCCTAAATGAATTTATGTGTTCAACCCGATCTGGAGAGAATCTAGCACTCCACTCTTTCCAGATTGACTGTCATTAAAAATCTTTCCCAACGGTTTCGGTCAAAGAGTCTTCGCCAAAGCTTCCTCAAAGTCGTGCAGGAAATAGACTTTACTACAAGGCCGAGATCGGCTGCACTTGACTCGATCATTCTTCAACAACCTGCGAAACAAAAGGTAACAGATGTGAGGGAAAAGGCGTATGGAACATACACGATATATGTTCATTAATCACACATTTAAATCTATTTCATCATTCAAAAAATGTATGCGATATACCAGTCATTTAGGGAGTCAACGGGGCAATAAATGTAATCAAGTCAACACAATAAGCTGCAGGAATATGCAAATGTCTTACTACAAGATATCCCCATAAAAGGTTTCAAAAGAGTTTTAAACAACCACGAATAACAAAATTAAAGGCATTAAAAGTTCATCATAATACCCAAACTCTGAGCATATTTTGGGCTCATCACCACTGTGGTTAATGATTTGATGAAACTTTTTCCAATACTTTGATGGAGCTTGTTTTTTGCATCTTTCAAAGTTTACAGATTCCATAAGTTTTAGCTTATACATCTTAATTTCCCAAGCTTTCTTTTTTGCAAAAAATCTAGGTCAACATCAATGAGTCTACTAAGGAAAACCCACTGTCATCCATCTTTATGAATATATTCTTCTGATCAATCACCCTTTTGATCTTTTGTTCTCTAGTTATCCATCGTAACCATTCCTCTTGCTAAAAATACCTCTTTAGATTATCATTATTTCCTTTTCTTTTATGTCTTGGATTGACGTTATCTCTAGGAAAGGGGTGTTCTTTTTGTTCGATTAGTTGTTTGTACCTAATTTTTATTTAAGCACAATGATCAAGCATAGAAAATATCCTTTCTATACATAATTCGGGGATTTTTTTTCAAAATCTCAATGATTTTCTCTAATACTCCATTAATAGATATTTGGAGAAGACACTGAGATCACTAAATACTTAGATCATCTATGATAAAGAAAATTTGGTTTTCATATAGCAATTAGTTAAAAGAATCTAAAGACATGTAGCAAAATGTTATGATTCAAAAATCTTGTTCACAGATTCCCGCCATGAAATTAATCATGTCCTCATATTACATATATCGATTTGAAGAGTTGATTTGAACATCGTAGCCTTTCTATGGTCCAAATTAAATGCCCCTTTAGATATGTGGCCTCATAAAACCAAAACGTATGAATCTCAACCATATGCATTTAATATGATTGCTCGAAAGTGTCTGAAGCCTTTTCCAAGGAATCCTATTATGCCAAACAGTTCACATGCTCTCTACATGCTTCCATTTTGGCATAGGCAGAGAGGCCACAGGAAAAGTTTGCATTATCTAGATTTACATCTACAATTTCATTAGCTTGAAAGTTTCTAAAATTCATTTATTTATTAAAGTGTGATGAGATTTATCCAGAGTAATATGTCATCTGTAGATGTATGCCATTGATATTTGAATCTTTGTAATGGCATTATGATTACTTAAGATATAGAGGTTTAGTACTATCGAAGTGTTGGTATCGTATTCTCCATGATATAGCTTGTATTTTATTTCCTCTGATATTTGTATATGTGAGATGAGTATTATTGGTATTGGTCAAATTATGCTTGATCCATGAAGAATTGAAACTAAACATTTATCAAAACCTAACATTCTAAATTATGAAATATTTTAAATCATATACTCTAATCCATCTAAAACTTATCCTATTGTAGAATTGGTTTCATGGGTATTTGTAGGATAATGATGGGCCAAAAAGTGGCGATATGATGGGTATGTGTAGGGTTTGTGGCTAATGACATTTATTTTAACCAAAACTAATGAAACGAAAAGGGTTTTAAAAGGAGATTCTCAACTTTCCACCAATATAAATTATGCTTTACTTTGAATTTAATAAATAATTATTATTCATTTTGTATTTGAATTATGAATAAAGTCTTGATTGATAGGTTGATTGAAAAACATCTATAGCTTCCAAATGGTATCACATTTTTTGAATCCAAAACATGCATCACATTATATGCTTCACATACTATTAAAAAATAATAATAATAATTTCATGAAGTTTTGACCAAGTTAAGGTGGTCAAACATATGAGTTTTTATATTTGTTAAAATTTGTAATAAAAAATTCATAATTAATTATTTACTTGGAAAAAAATTACAAAAAAATATGCATCAAATTGGGGCATGAGTCCTCTAGTTATATCTAAAATCTTATAAAAAAATATTATCATTTTATTGTGGTTAGGGTCGTTAGACAAACACCTACTTCTAATTTTTTCTATAAAATTTAAGTACTACTACATTAAAATTTCATATTTTCATCAAATAGATTTCTCTTTTAAAAATAAACCTACTAGTTTAGAAACTACATTCAATTTTCTATAGATTCTATTCTTACATATTTTTGAAATAATATAGATAACTTATTCAAAATTTTACGTCAATTTTCCTAACTCTAATTTTTTTGATTTTTTTGCCATTTAAGGGCCTATTTTTTCATTGATGATCCTACACATACCCTCATGTTTATGTGTAACAATGATCCTTTCCCAATCCCATGATCAGTGATCTTGTTTTAGTTGACTCTATGGAAGAGAATCAATGAAACCATTGTGATTGATGTATAAAAACTTAGTTTATGCTAAAAATGAACATGATGAAAGCTAAGTTACCATGATTTTATGCTAAATAATGAATATATACAAATTTTGAGCTAATGCTAAGATAATTATAAGCTAAAAGATTCAAAACCCAAAATTATAAACAAGCTAAGATGGATGCATGGAAGCCATTAATGGATTCTCTAACCTATTATGCAATTAAAACTAAGTAAGATAAGCTAAAAGTGAATAAATTAAGAGTATGTATCCAAGTGAATTCAATATAATAAGTTTACAATTGAAATATGGATACATTTGTCTCGAAACAGTGACCTATTTATAATAGAGAAAATGAGAAATGAAGGGTTGAGATCAAAAAGCTTCTTTAACGGTTCAAGATGAAGGGGATGAGAGACATGGATCATGGATTCTCATAAATGGAAGAGAATTCATGATGGTTTTTAATCAAGTGCTCGCACTTTCCTCAAACAAACACACTTTTGTCCTACTCATATAGGTCAAAGGCAACTTGCTCAAAAGGTTGAAGGTTTAGCTTGTTCAAGAAGCCAAGTGATTTGATTAGAGGAGAAATAATATTCCTTAGAATATTCCTTTGGGTGAGGAGAGAGGTAATTTACAACTTAAAACAAAATTTTAATTGTGCAAAAAAGGGGATAAGGAGTATTCCATGGGAATATTCCCTTTTATTAGAGGAAAATTAGTTTAATTCCTAATTAAATGAGATTTAGTTACACAATTAGGGGATTTAGAAGAATTAAAGTGTTTATTCATTAAGTTAAATGATTAATGAATGGGGGAAAGTTGAAATGATATTTAATTAAATAACTTAGGGTTATTTGACTAAATAATATAACTTTTGGGATTAAATTAAATTAAGTATTAGCATGAAAAGGGATGATTTAACTTGATTAAATTAATTAGGTTAATGGATGAACATGATGCAATTAATTAATTAGCTAGGATAATTTAATGAATTAAGCGAAAAGAAGATGGGTTTAAAGAGGGAATGATGCTAGTTGATCAATGTGATCCATTGAGACATTTTCCAATGTCTACATTTCACCCCCCCTTTGAAGCAATGTACTCGTTGCATTGGTTCAAATACTGATGTTGATTTTAATGCTGATTTGGATGTTGATGATGATGTAGAAATAGATATTGATGATCTATTTGAGATGTTGATTGCCAAGCTAAAGTTGATTGATCAGATTGATTGATTGATGACATTGTTGAGGATTCAAAACAATGCAAGGATTGTGTTTTAAATAACATGAGGATTCATAGGGAAAGTTATATCCCCATGATGGTTGATTTGATAGTTTGATCAAGATTTTATAGCAAGGCTAGGAACAAAATTCATTAGATGATTTGACATGAATATGATCGAAATATGGTTGGTTCCCCCCTTGAGAGATCAATTAGAGAATAAAGTGTTCTGATCAACCTCACGATAGGTGAAAATCAAAGTTGTGCTTGAGATGCTAGAGATTCCAAGTTGCGTTTGAATCAAAGAGCTACAAATTTTTAGATTATTGAGCTGAAGATGATATAGATGGCCCATTGTGTCCCAACAGAAGAGGGATTGTTGGTGTGCTAGCTCATATATTAATGTAGACATACAACATGATGTATAGACAATCAGTGACTATGGGTAGCCTCATGTATATTTCAATGTAGATCACATAGATTTGATGCTTGAATAGAAAGGTTAGTAAAGATAGAAGAATAAGAAGAATAATATGGATGGATTGATCACTCATTTTGAGATTGATGCAAAAAGATCCAACAATTCCATGATCCATTGAGACTTTATTATGGATGGTGAAGAGATAATGCAAAATGCAGGATGGGTTGCTCACACTTCGTGATTGGTATTTTCTATCATTCCTTATTGTTTGATATAACACATAGACACAATGCATGAATGTATTGATAACCAAGACGACGTTGTATATAGTGTAATGGACTTTGACTTGAAAAACATATAGGATACCTCTTGTTCACACCTTGACATACGGAAACCTCATTGGAATGAAAGTGAGAGGATTAGAATATATTGGACCAAAGCATACATAATAGTCAACAACATACTCCAAATGACCTTCCTACACAGAACTAAGAAAGTATACGCCAAGAATATCCATAAGCACAACAAACAAAAGATAATGATCGATGCCCCATTCCTTTCTCTCTAAATAATTTTGTTTAAAAATCATTGAGAGGTCCATGGAATGGATCATTACAACAAATCATAAGAAAAAATAAAAGAAAAAAAGTTAGTGTTATCTATAGCTCTTTCTTAGTTTAAGTTTAGATAATTTGTGATTTGTAATACTAATGTCCATCATAGGAAGGATACATACTAGGACATGTTTATCAAAGGTTGTTTGATATTGGAATGATGATGTTAAGAAGAGTCGTTTCTATAAAATTCACCAATGTATTTACCTATGATCTAGACTTTTGATTTTGACAATTAAGTTTGCACTTTATGACTTGTTATACTTGCTTTCTACTTGTTTAACCAAAGGTTAAAATTGACGATTTTTTATTATGAGTGAAATTTTATTGTAGGTGAAAGAAAAATGGGATGGATGGGTTTTGGATTTTCTAGAATATTTCAATGTTTTTGATATTTTGAAATGTTTTGAGGTGGCTTTTGGTCTTTTTGAAAGTTTATGTGAATGTTCATTCTCTTCAAAAAAATTGAGGTCATTTAGGGTTTTCTGAATGTTCTAAGGCTTTTTAGGTATTTTGAATGTTTTCTATTATTTTTGGATTTTCAAATTTCAAATATTTGTGTCTTCTGAAAATATTTGGATGTTTTAGGGATTTTTGAACATTTCGATGTTTTGGGGTTTTCTGAATATTTATATGTTTTCATGTTTTCTCAATATTTTGATGTTTTGGGGTTTTCTGAGAATATCTAACTTATCTAAATATTTAGGGTTTTCTAAGTTTCTAAATTATCTAGATGTTTAGGGTTTTCTAAGTTTTCACCAAGACCCTAACCTAAAGACTTATCCTAGGGGCCTCGAGGGTTGATCATAGATTAAGGTTTCCTATGTTATACACACAAATACCATGTAGTTCAAGTGAGTCAACTCATTTACAAGATGAAGATATGAATAGGTGAAAGATGTTAGTTTATTATGATAGACTCCTAAAGGATAGACCTAGGGTGTCTCAAGGGCACATCAATGAAGGCCTTGCCTATGTTTGAGCTAAGAGATGGCATAGTTTGACAAGAGTAATTTACTTTTATGTATTTTTGATGTTCAACCTTTTCAGGTTTTTTGATGCTTTATGGATGTTTTGTATTTTTCCTTTATAGTTTTCTTAATGTTTTTGGATTTTTGCTATACAAGATTTTGCAATTGTTTTTTTGGATTTTTTGAGGTAATATTTTATAAATGTTTTTTATGTTTTATGATAAGATGTCCAATGACCTCAAGATATACAAGAGCCCGATTGTGACCCACAACAAAATGATCCCATTGTGGCATGTTAGCCTACTTCGATAAAGGAAGGAAAAAATGACCATGGGAATATGCCAAGTAGGACTAAAGGGGTAAGGATACCTTACAATAACAAGCCATGATAAGGATGCAAATGAGGGATGAATGGTGATGTAAAGAATGAAAGGTCAAAAAGAGACAAAGAATAGATGGAGATACTTTATTTATGCAAGGAACTTGTTTGCCAATTTTTCACCAAGGTACTTGCCCAAAGCACCACTGAAGTGGTTTTTGCTAGCAGACAATTTTTTCTTCACATTTTCAATCCTTTTTCTCATTTTTCTAGTTTTTTGTATTTTTTGATTTACACGCTTAAAGATTAGGCATAAATTTTTATGAGATGCAAGTTGTTGGTTTTCTCTTGCAAGGGTTCTCCTTCAGGGATAGATAATTGGTATGCTCTTGATCTATAGCTTTTTGTGATGAAAAAGGGACCCAACTAGTTAGGTTCAAACTTTCCTTTATTGTCTTGATTGTAGAAGTGGAGAAACCAATCTTATAGACCCCAGTGAACACCTACAAGAAATAACCTATCATAAAGAAATAAAGATGTAAATAACAACAAAGATGCTTAGCAAGCCTCAAGTTGAAAATTGTAAATTAAGAGAATGAATAATTACAATGAGATCAATCCTTAAGAAAGGAGATCAAACCCTAAATGGAAACCCTAGTGTACACACTGTATAATTAATAAATAATTAATTATTAATGTGCCTAAATTTAGCTTAAGTAAATCTAAAGTGATAAGTGACTTAATTAATTAACCAATATGATTAAATTAATTAAGTGAAATGACTTATTACTCTAACACCCCCCCTAAGATGAACTTAGGGAGTAGCTAAAACACTATGAAAAGAGGCATAAAATAAAATATGGGTCCCAACAACAAGGCCTAATTAGGTACCCATGTACAAATGAAATGCAAACTAAATCAAATAGGGTAAAGAAGAAAACCATGTGGGAAAAGAAATCCTCCCCAAAATAGAATTAAAAAAAAAACTAAGTGATGAAATATGGAGGACTCCATAAGACCCCCAAAGGACACCATCCATCACAAAGATACATGAATGAACAACCCCAAAAGAGAGGAATAAAGAGACCACATAGCCCCCCCATAATGAAGTAGCTCCAAAAATACTGAAGAAACCACATCTCTTGAAAGAAGTGAGAGGGAAGAAGCCTCATGAATGAATTCTCTGAAGGTGAGTCAGGTGTAGCCCAAAAAGTCTCCATAGAAGCTATTGTGACCTCAACCAATGAAGAAGTCAAAGTAGGTGAATAATGAAGAGAAACATCTAAAGATGAATGATCAACTAGGTCCTGCTACACTAAAATGGAAGCAACCACATCTATAGCCATATAAATATCAACAACTACAATAGTAGGTGGAAGAGATGGAATGGATGGCTCAAGAATAGGATTCAAAACAAGAACTATAATGTTCAAGAAGCCAAATGTCTCCTCTATATGATGGTTCACATTGGAAGTGTGATGAATAGTTGTAGTAACAAAAGCATCATTAGTAGAAAAATTCGCAAAGGAACACAATTGAGATGGATGATCCACCACCCTAGTAGCAATAACCACTCTACTCTCCAAGTCTTTGATGATAACAGAATTAGGTGTGAACTCCACAGATCTCCCATTACCTCCATGTGTTATTTGATATATGGAAAAAAGGTTTTTCATCAAATTGGGAACATACAATACATCCTAAAAAGTGTTGTCCCCAAAACTAATAGACCCCTTCCATGTAACACTCATGTATGTATTGTTTCCCATCAAAATAGGAGACATAATGAAAGGCTCAAAGGAAGTGAACATAGAATATGAAGATGCAATATGATGAGATGGTCATGAATCTTGAAGCCATCTCCCTGATCCAAGACCTAAATAAGAACAAAGAGCATGTCCCTTCATATTTGATGAAGTATGTAAACTAGTTGTTCCCCTGCCATTCTACTCTAAAGAAGAAGAATGAGGGTAAGGAGATGATGCAGACATCCTAGAAGGAAAATCAATCTAATGTTTCTGAAGAAGATGCTTTAGGTCATCAATTTCCTTCTTATAGAAACTATTTTTTGCATGTCCTTCCCTCTTGCAATATGTACATGTAACCTTCTCCTTCTTATATAATTTCCCCTTAGAAAAGGAGGATGAATCTGAGGACTCCTTTTACTACTCATGAGATTTAGAATCCTTTTGTTTCTATTTGTTACCTTTTCCTGTAGAAGCCTTTTTATCTTTGGGTTCTTATGATGCAATTAGTGCATGTTATGAAGAGGGTTTCAACTTTCCCATGCTAGCAAACTTGGCCTAGTCTCGAGTGAGAGAAGATGCAAAATAATAAAAAGAAGGCATAGTAAATCTAGTACCAAGTGCATCCCTAGTGGCATAAAAGGTAAATACCAAAACTAAATAATTTGGTCAAAGATTAGAAAGAATGGATAATATCAACTATGAGTCTTCCTTCTGAACACCACACTATGAAAAATGAAATATGAGAGACTTAAGCTTTGTGAAGAAATCTTGGATGTTGTCAAAATACTTAGGATTTAAGCCAATAAGCTCATTCTCCAACTAAAACCCTTTCATAGTATCCTGCTTCCCAAACAAAGACTCCAAAGTGGTCCAGATCTGAATGGGTGTAGTGTAGGACTCCACATGCAAGAGTAGATGTAAAGAAATAGACAAGAATAATGTCCCAAAAGCCTCATCACATCTATTAAACCATTGTATTTTGTTAGCAGCACATGTAGCTTGAACCTCTGTACCCATGGTCACCCTATACAACCCTTTGTGCTTCAAATGAATCTCCATTTTTTTTTTACAACCAAAGTAGTTGAATGAGGTAAGGGGTGAAATATTATGTGAATCCATGATGAATATAACAATTTATACTCTTAAAATATAAAAAATAGCCCTTTGATCTAAAAAAATGGCCTGAATTACACATTTACCAATAAAATAACCAAGAAAGCAAAAAATGAGATGAAATAAGAATATTAGATACCTGGTAAATATTCTAGAAAACTAGGTATGAGATCTTGGTATAAGGTTGAGTCAGTTTTTCGATGCCACAGGAATCGCAAAAAAATATAATGGAGTGAAAAGTTATGCTCCCTAGACTAAAAGCACCTTGATCTAACTTCACAATCAAATAGAAAAAATAGGAGCAAAATTTGACAAAAATATCTACCCCACTAGAATGGCAATGGAATTAGCTTTCCAATGGTATCACATTTTTTAAAATGAAGATCGTATGCCCGATTTACTGAACCTACTCAAAAAAGGCTAGTAGCACCTGGGGCTAAAAACATTTAGACTCCTGGTTGCCTAGGTAGACCAGGGAACTAGTAGCTGGGAGCTAAGGGTGAAGCCCTTGGTCACCCACGTGACCACACGTAGGGCTAGGACACTGGTGGGAGTGGGCATGTAGTGCCCAGTCTTCAATGTGACCGCGACTGCTCTGCAAGAAGCCTGTAGGGGTTGAAGGTAGTCGATCGGTGATGGGGAAGAAACAACGTAGTGCTACTATGATTTTCAAATTATTAATGGGATAAAATTTAAGCATCAATTCAAATGGAGATAATTGGTTTTCATAATATTTTAATTAGAAAATTTATATTTTACAATATAATATTATTATAAAAAAATGCACTTGTATTTTATTAAACAAAAAATTATAGTTACTACTAAATAAACTATTCAAATGTTAAAATCAATTTCTCACTTATAAAAACTGTAATATTATTTGAATCACTAGTTTTTTTTAAAAATAATTAAAAAAAAATTTATTATAAATATATTTAAAAATCAAAATAATTGTGACTCTCATCACATGATTAATTTGATATATTATATATTAATTTCATATAGTATATATTAAAAACAATCAAATTAAAATATAATCATTGATTAAAAAAAATTATTAGATTATTAAAAATTAAAATATAATATTACAAACTTATTACCTAATATATTAAATGTTATATATGTTTTTCATTAGAGGTAAAATACATCTTTTGAAGGGGCTTGGAACCCTTTACATCATAAAGTAGCTAAAATATAAGAAAATAAAATTAAGAAAAAAATAGCTGAACAACAATGACCCATCAACAAAACATCATCCAAAAAGGAGGCCCCCACCAGTAGCACTACATGCTTTTCAGAATATCTTCTACCTCCAAATCACTTGCTATAGCCTTTTGTGATTCATCCAAAACATTATAAATTTACTTCCCAAATACCTCAACCTAAGCTTTAGTTTTGTTCCTAGTCCTGGCTCCAGCTCCATCTGTATTTACCTCATAAATCAAAACAATACTTTTCTCCACACCCTTCCTAGGAGCACCCTCCTCCTTCATCAGCTTACTAGTAGTGTCGACCTCATCAGCCTAAGCACTTTATTTATGTTTCTTGTCACTAACCACAAGAGAAGCCACATTAGTAAAATCAAATTTACCAAAAAATATATGCACCTCCCACCTCTCATGATAGTGTCCCAAATTTTAACCTTTTGATTCTCAAGGGTGAGGATTCCTCCTTCAAGATTTTGTTTCATTTTTAGAGTTTCCTCCACAACAGTATCCACCACATTATTTAAAGAGTCAAATAACTCATCTATCTAGTTTTTGATAGAGGACCCTTCAGCCTTACTCACCACACCACTAACTTTGACATTAATTTTATTAAGTTCATTAAAAAACCATTTAAAAATTTTGAACAAGACAAGGGAACCCTCATGAGCAGTTCCAAGCACATTAGACATATCTTCTCTATCAATACTAGAATTCTCTTTCCCTAAGGCATCCTCCTCCTCAGAGGAACTAACCCTATCCTGGCTAGTAGGGGTGAACTTACATTTTTCACCAGCAACTAGAGTCTTGATTGTGTGGATGGAGCTTTCATCTCTTTCACCACCAACTTTCTCTTCTTAAGCCTCTCAAAATCCACATCTTGGGTTTCCATAGCAACATCAACATCCACTAAATTACCTTTCAACTACAAATATGGATTAACACTTGAGGAATCATCAACATAGAGGTCACCCACAATAGAGAGAGGAAATTCCTCCAAAATTTGGCTCACAATCCTCATAACCTATTTATTCCTACTTCTTGGAAATAGGGGGCAATGAGGAGGCCTCACCATACAAATCATTCTTCATGTTCACACTCCTCTTCACCAAATTAGCAACAACCTTATCTCTAAAATTCAAATAACCCTTGCTAGCACTCGCATCCCCTTTTTTTTACTTTCTTGAAGTAGGGGATTGTAGACCCCCCTTAAAAGAAGGAAGTGAATCAGGAACGTAGTCCAAATATTCCTCAAACTCTAACTCTTTTTCGAAAATAAATTTCCTTTGATTTTCTTTTTTGCTAGCCAATTCTTCTTTAGAAGCAACCTCATATTCCTTGGTAGGTTCAGGTTGTTTATCCTTCAAAGTTACAATAGGTTTAGCAACCTCAAATGTCTTTGCATAATCTGAGATGATATGGATTACCCCATATGCAAGACAAGATTTCTAGGGTTTTTCTTGTGATCCTTAAGACTCGCATAAAAGAACATTAGAAGATAATAAGGAAAATAGATCCTCTTCCTATGTTGGAAGTGATTAAGCAAGATGAATTGGTACCCCTTAATGGCTTAAAAATGGTCTTCTAGAGTTAGGAAATGCATTAGCTCCTCTGCAACATCTCCCTGCAAAGCCTTAAGAGAAATTTTGTGATAGTCTCCACTCTTCATCACCCTTGAAAAACATTTTCATTGTAGTCTGTGCCTCCTTGTTATCCCTAAAAAATTTCATGCCATCCCTAGCTAGACTAGTAATACTAGCTATAAATTGTTCACTGACTTCAAATTTAGTCCTATAAAGCTTCAACACCCTATCATTCCATCCCTTAGCAAAAATCATCATTACCTGAGGGTTATTGTCATGTAATTTCTCAAGGTAAGGAGTTAACCCTCCTTTATCCAAAACCTTCTAGACCTCCTTCTTAATAGCTTTATAAGAGGAGGGTTCAACTTGATTCATATCTCCACCCATATCACCACGGATAGTAGAAGATAACAACTTGAGGACTCCAAACATAGTGCAAAGAAAAATCTTGAAAATAATGTTAAGACCACCCAAAATCTGTGTGAGACCAGAAATGGGACAAGGGAAAATAAAAAACATATATTTTCATTATCTACGACTCCTAGCTCCCACACCTTTCACTTGATTCAAATCCTGCTTATCATCCTCTCTCATTATAATCAACCACATGAAGAAAGACATGCACGACACAAACCATAATGAGAGGATAATCAAATTAAAATCAGCCATTATAGTTAAAAGTTGCAATAACCTCTATAGGGAGAGGGTCATTTAGGCCCCATTCCCTACCCTCTCTAACACCAATGTTAGTGAAGATATCCACAAACTAATTTCCATTACGTAGGATATGCGATATTTAACATTCATCAAATGAATTCAAAATATCAATGGAGTCCCTTATCAAAGGCTTAATTGTCCAAGATGGGTAATACACTTTCTTAAATTATTAATGATATTCAAAGAATCCCCCTCCAACTAAACCTTCCTATAACCTTTGGTTTGTGGCAGTTTGAGACCATGATAGGCTAGATCCAAGTTATATATGTTACATATTATAGTATATATATTATACTAAAATTCTAAGGTTAATATATTAGATGATATATATTATATAGTTTATATTTTTTAATTTGTTATTAGATTATTTTTCATATACTATATAATAATTCTTTAATTATATTTTAAGATGTAATAAGTAAATAAATTTTTAGAGTGAAGAAAATATTTTTTGACTTGAGTTAAAGAAATAGAATAAAAATTAATTAATTTAGAAAACCACAAAATAAATTTTGAATAGCTCAAAAAAATTCACTTAGAAATTATTAAAATATTTTGGATAAATTCATTCAAATGCAAAGATTAATTGGTGTAGACATGTAAAATATATATATTGACATTACAAATTTGATCCTAATTTAACTAACACCATTTCATCCTAAAATCATCCCTCTATCTAACCATTTAATCGAATACCGTTATTTGAATAAATTCATCAATTTCCCTATCTTAACTAAATAAATCAATTTTATCTTGTTAATTCATTATCCCCCATTAACTAAATAAACCCTTTTATTTAATTAATTCCTAAATCTCTATTTTAATTAAATAATTCATTTTATTTAATTTAATCTCTATAGTTCCTCTATTAAAATAAATAAATCAAACATCACCCCCTTTGGTTAAATAAATCAAAATATTTATTTAACTAGGTCTTAAACATTTTCATCTCTCTTTGATTTATTTCAACCCACAAATCTAAATCAATTAGTCAAATCACCTAATCTCTTCTTAAATTGATCAAAACCTGATTCGCTTAATCTAATTGCATGTCACATCAGCTAGCTTTTCCAACTTGCACAATAAATCAATTTATTTGATTTATTAAATCTGTATTTACTTTCAGAAAGGCATCCAAGTGGGAATATTCTTCAAATTTGAAATCTCCCCCCAAATAGACATGTACATCCAACAAAGCATTTAAAATCTCTTAGATATCCTTAGCTTGAGCATGTGGAATTAACTTCACCTTTCACCTCATCCTTCAAGCCATCTTTTGAATTTGAATCTTCCCCCTCTTTGACACATTCTCCAAAACTTGCACATTCCTCAACGATTCACATGTTGACAAGTGGCGCTTTGTCATTGGATGAAATTTAGTCCAACATTCCTCTATTTTGGGCATGCTTTCAACTTGTCAATCTATAAATAGGGAACTCATCCTTCATTTTGATCATCCACAATTTGAGTAAACTTACTATACTCAAATGCATCTTCGAGCATTTTCAAGATTCATCCATCCATAGCTAGGTTATGTAGGTTTTTATCATGGAGAACATTTTTATCTTCAACAAAGTGGACCAATCTTTATAAATCTTCAACATTGCATCGTAGGAGTTGGGAAAGAGCAAATTTTAATATCAAATTGGCACAAATTCCCCCATGGTATCAAGAGTTTGCTTGTTTAAATATGTTTTAATCTATTTTTTTGTGTTCTTCATTCTTGTTTCCTATTTTAAGCATTGAAAATGGATTTCATGGGGAATCAAGATTCTAATGTGCATTTCAATCTTCTAATGTGTTTGCTTGTTGTGTTTTATAGGTATTAAAAATTTGGTTCATACACTTCATTTTGGAACTAAGAATTGAACAAAAAATTGTGTGAGTGTGAGTAAACCTATTGCATGTGTTCTCCCATTGTTTCTAAACAAAGGTTGGTCAAACTATGAATATGTTTACTCTCTTCTTTTTATCTTAGAAGGCCTACCTTGGGGAAAAATGATCACACAAGGGAACGAATCAACCGGTAACACTCTAACCTAAGAGTATTTCCAACTGGGATATAAATGTGGGTATTGGAATAAACGCCATTATCATGTAGTTGGGTCTGATGAGAAAGGCAAGCAATGGTCTCTAGCCACATTGGGTCAACTCCTACTAATGGAAACTCTAAATTAAAACCCTGGTTAGAAAAGGGTTTTGACTTGAGTTAAATTCTTTAATTATATTTTAAGATGTAATAAATAAATAACCTTTTAGAATGAAGAAAATCTTTTTTTGACTTGAGTTAAATAAATAGAATAAAAAGTAATTAATTTAGAAAACCACAAAATAAATTTTGAATAGCTCAAAGAAACTCATTTAGAAATTATTAAAATATTCTGGATAAATTCATTCAAATGCAAAGATTAATTGGTGTAGACATGTAAAATATACATATTGACATTACAAATTTGATCCTAATTTAACTAACACCATTTCATCCTAAAATCATCCCTCTATCTAACCATTTAATTGAATACCGTTATTTGATTAAATTCATCAATTTCCCTCTCTTAAGTAAATAAATCAATTTTATCTTGTTAAGTAATTATCCCCCATTAATTAAATAAACCCTTTTATTTAATTAATTCCTAAATCTCTATTTTAATTAAATAATTCATTTTATTTAATTTAATCTCTATAGTTCCTCTATTAAAATAAATAAATAAATCATAAATAAATCAAAATATTTATTTAACTAGGTCTTAATCATTTTCATCTCTCTTTGATTTATTTCAACCCACAAATCTAAATCAATTAGTCAAATCACCTAATCTCTCTTAAATTGATCAAAACCTGATTCGCTTAATCTAATTGCATGTCACATCAGCTAGCTTTTCCACTTGCACAATAAATCAATTTATTTGATTTATTAAATCTCTATTTACTTTCAAAAAGGCATCCAAGTGGGAATATTCTTCAAATTTGAAATCTCCCCCCAAATAGACATGTACATCCAACAAAGCATTTAAAATCTCTTAGATATCCTTTTCTTGAGCATGTGGAATTAACTTCACCTTTCACCTCATCCTTCAAGCCATCTTTTGAATTTGAATCTTCCCCCTCTTTGACACATTCTCCAAAACTTGCACATTCCTCAACGATTCACATGTTGACAAGTGGCGCTTTGTCATT
This sequence comes from Sequoia sempervirens, assembly GCA_007258455.2. NCBI lineage: Eukaryota > Viridiplantae > Streptophyta > Pinopsida > Cupressales > Cupressaceae > Sequoia > Sequoia sempervirens. Next base: position 234,598 of record VDFB02078373.1, read on the forward strand.
GGATGAAATTTAGTCCAACATTCCTCTATTTTGGGCATGCTTTCAACTTGTCAATCTATAAATAGGGAGCTCATCCTTCATTTTGATCATCCACAATTTGAGTAAACTTACTATACTCAAATGCATCTGCGAGCATTTTCAAGATTCATCCATCCATAGCTAGGTTATGTAGGTTTTTCATCATGGAGAACATTTTTATCTTCAACAAAAGTGGACCAATCTTTATAAATCTTCAACATTGCATCATAGGAGTTGGGAAAGAGCCAATTTTAACATCAAATTGGCACCAATTCCCCCATGGTATCAAGAGTTTGCTTGTTTAAATATGATTTAATCTATTTTTTTGTGTTCTTCATTCTTGTTTCCTATTTTAAGCATTGAAAATGGATTTCATGGGGAATCTAGATTCTAACTTGCATTTCAATCTTCTAATGTGTTTGCTTGTTGTGTTTTATAGGTATTAAAAATTTGGTTCATACACTTCATTTTGGAACTAAGAATTGAACAAAAAATTGTGCGAGTGTGAGTAAACCTATTGCATGTGTTCTCCCTTTGTTTCTAAACAAAGGTTGGTCAAACTATGAATATGTTTACTCTCTTCTTTTTATCTTAAAGGGCCTACCTTGGGGAAAAATGACTCACACAAGGGAACGAATCAACTAGTAATACTCTGAACTTGAGAGTATTTCCAACCGGGATATAAATGTGGTTATTGGAATAAACGCCATTATCACGCAGTTGGGTCTGATGAGAAAGCCGGAAATGGTCTCTCGCCACGTTGGGTCAACTCCTACTAATGGAAACTCTAAATTAAAACCCTTGTTAGAAAAGGGTTTTGACTTGAGTTAAATTTTTTAATTATATTTTAAGATGTAATAAGTAAATAAATTTTTAGAATGAAGAAAATATTTTTTTGACTTGAGTTAAAGAAATAGAATAAAAATTAATTAATTTAGAAAATGACAAAATAAATTTTGAATAGCTCAAAAAAATTCATTTAGACATTATTAAAATATTTTGGATAAATTCATTCAAATGCAAAGATTAATTGGTGTAGACATGTAAAATATACAGATTGACATTACAAATATAATCCTAATTTAACTAACACCATTTCATCCTAAAATCATCCCTCTATCTAACCATTTAATCGAATACCGTTATTTGATTAAATTCATCAATTTCCCTCTCTTAAATAAATAAATCAATTTTATCTTGTTAAGTCATTATCCCCCATTAATTAAATAAACCATTTTATTTAATTAATTCCTAAATCTCTATTTTAATTAAATAATTCATTCATTTAATTTAATCTCTATAGTTCCTCTATTAAATTAAATAAATCAAACATCACCCCCATTGGTTAAATAAATAAAAATATTTATTTAACTAGGTCTTAATCATTTTCATCTCTCTTTGATTTATTTCAACCCACAAATCTAAATCAATTAGTCAAATCACCTAATCTCCTCTTAAATTGATCAAAACCCATTCATTCAGTCTAATTGCGTGTCACACCTAGATTTTCCCACTTGCACAATAAATCAATTTATTTGATTTATTAGATCTCTATTTACTTTCAAAAAGGCATCCAAGTGGGAATATTCTTCAAATTTTTAAATCTCCCCAAATAGAAATGTACATCCATCAAAGCATTTAAAATCTCTTAGATATCCTTTTCTTGAGCATGTGGAATTAACTTCACCTTTCACCTCATCCTTCAAGCCATCTTTTGAATTTGAATCTTCCCCTCTTTGACACATTCTCCAAAACTTGCACATTCCTCAACGATTCACATGTTGACAAGTGGTGCTTTGTCATTGGATGAAATTTAGTCCCACATTCCTCTATTTTGGCATGCTTTCAACTTGTCAATCTATAAATAGGGAGCTCATCCTTCATTTTGATCATCCACAATTTGAGTAAACTTACTATACTTAAATGCATCTTCAAGCCTTTTCAAGACTCATCCATCCATAGCTAGGTTATGTAGGTTTTTCATCATGGAGAACATTTTTATCTTCAACAAAGTGGACCAATCTTTATAAATCTTCAACATTGCATCATAGGAGTTGGGAAAGAGCCAATTTTAACATCAAATTGGAACCAATTCCCCCATGGTATCAAGAGTTTGCTTGTTTAAATATGATTTAATCTATTTTTTTGTGTTCTTCATTCTTGTTTCCTATTTTAAGCATTGAAAATGGATTTCGTGGGGAATCTAGATTTTAACTTGAATTTCAATTTTCTAATGTGTTTGCTTGTTATTTTTTATAGGTATTAAAAATTTGGTTCATACACTTCATTTTGGAACTAAGAATTGAACAAAAAATTGTGCGAATGTGAGTAAACCTATTGCATGTGTTCTCCCTTTGTTTCTAAACAAAGGTTGGTCAAACTATGAATATGTTTACTCTTTTTTTTTATCTTAGATGGCCTACCTTTTAGAAAAATGACTCACACAATGGAACAAATCAACCGGTAACACTTTGAACCTTAGAGTATTTCCAACCGGGATGTAAATGTGGGTATTGGAATAAACGCCATTATCACGTAGTTGGGTCTGATGAGAAAGGTAGCAATGGTATCTCACCACGTTGGGTGAACCCTTGTTAGAAAAGGTCAAAATCCTTGATCTACTTTTTTGTGCAAGAACATTCATTCTGAAGTCGTCCCATGTTTTTATGGCTCTTAGTAGAAATGAAAGCATGTCATGGGAGTTTCGTGGGTGTTGATGCTTGGCTTCCTCATATAAGTGAGTTTCATAGAGTGGAGTGAGTGAGGTCAAGCATCTAATCATTCACTAAGAGTAGGAAAAGCTAGACTTGTCCAAGTGGGAACTCAACAAGTAAAGTATTTCATATCCATAGGGTTGTGCATGTTCTTGGTATCAAAAAACTTGCTTGCTTGAAAACATTGGGAAACACACGTTCAATAGGAAAATCAAAATTTCAAACCCCTTAGTTAGAGAAAATACCTTTGATAGAACCCAATAAAAATTTCTTACCCTAGGGATCATGTCCTTACAGGTTTCTAAGTAATTGGGTTTACATCTTAATTTTCCTCTACCAAGGTAAACATTAGGTAACCATTGCCTTGATTTCCTTGAATTCCACGTAGCACTTTGTGGGATGAAAAGAAGTTAGAAAATTGGACATTTAGTTTCAAAATCTAATCAATAAAGTTTTTGTGGTAAAATTAATTCACTAATCAAGATAAAATCAATTGAGCCCCACACATGTGCTTCTGTATCTTTTTTCTTATGGTCTTTCGAGAAAGCATTGATCTTTTGGTTTGAAGGGAAAAGAATGTTCTTCAAAACCTTGGCCTTGTAAACAAGTCCTTCTTAGGTTCATTTAGGATCAAAATCAAACACTTCATCCATTTCAAAAATTTATCATCCCATCCGACAAGCAACTTTAGAGCTTTGGAAACATCATTATCTAGACTTCGGTACATCGTTAAACAAAATCAAAATCACTTTTTTTGTTAGGTGTGCTTGGATGAATCCTTCCTCACACAATTAGTTAGATTATCACCTCTTTGAACAAGTTTATCCTAAATATCACATCCAACATCTTAGGGTTTACAAGTCCATTATCCAATCAAAACCAATCAAAATCAAATCCTAAAGTCTAGCATTCATCCAGAGTTCCTAAAAAATCAACACCCATATCATTCACTCCATTCATCGTTCATCTCATCATTGATCCTAAACACCTTAGAGGTCACTTTTGCAACAAGGTCAAAACACAAGAAGAACATGTAATACAAACTTGATCCATACATCATGAGCAATCCAAGTCAATCAAACTATCAAAGCCTTACAATGCCAATTGATTTTCAAAACTCATATTTATACAATCCATACATGGGGTCATTATCTCCTAAAAACCTCAATGGTACAACAAACGTGAGTATACCCAATCTAAATTTTGAAACACCTTTTCCGATGGTAGATTTAAATTATCCAACTCCAAACTTACAAATCTATCAACCAAATAATCAATGCATAAGTCTTCAACAAAAGAACATTATCCCACCAAATCCATACATGCCAAATGAGAATATACCAAGTACAACTATAACAAACATGAAAATTTCAAATCCACACTTGGTAAAATTTTGGATAGATATGTTTTCAAATAACATGATTTTTTTTCAAAATCCATCACACCCATATGTCCCCCTCACCTTTCACAATGACCCATCATCATAATCATTTCATGAAACCCCTCAAATCTCTCTCCCTACGACCTCACAAGGAGAAGGTGACCTATTTTCACTAGGGGGGAGATTTTTATCAAACATCATCACGTCCTTAAGGGAGCATGTCACTCACTTTTCCACCACTCCCACCCTTGCCATTAACATTTGTATCACCTCTGGGTTTTAGGCTACCTTTGCTACCACCAATCATCCAAAACATCCCCCCAACCATCAATCAAGGAATCACACCAAAATCACCCCCCCTTACCATCGATATCACAACATATGGAAACCATCCCCATAGCACAAGAAACCAACACATCATCTATCATCCCTAAAAACATAGTATCTCAAGGACTAACCATATCGATCGCACCATCCACCACTCAAATCCCAATCATCAATACAACAGTACCTCTTATCACCACAATAATAACTATTCCAAAACCACCTCTGTCACCACCACCACCCAAACCAAACACATAAAACCAATACAACATTTCATCACAAGCTGCTCAGTAGGCTCCTTATCATAAGGCACTCCAACAAAACCAAATCCGACAAGCTGCACAACTAGTTGCTCAACAAGCTACATAAGCTACTCAAGTTTCCCAAGGTACACTACAAGCCCAACAAGCACAAGGCCAGGCTCAAGTGCAAGCACAAGCTCAAGCCCAATACCAAGCCCAACAAGCAAATTTTGTTCAAAATCCAAACAAAATTTTAACAACTCCATGTATTGATCCAAGTCAACAATCACATGATCAAGACCTATTCATCAAAAAACACATGGATGATGTTTCTACCTCATATGAATATCGAATCAACATACATCAAGAGTCACTTTTTTATCATGATAAGAATACCTCAACAATATCTGACAATGATCTATTTCAAGGAGTGTTAAGATTATTTGATCTTGTAATAAAAAATGCATTGACCAATGACCAAGTTGCAAATGTCTCTACATCACCTAATGAGTTAGAGGACATATCTCAAAAATTTATTATAAAGCATGATGAATAGCCCTCACCAAAGTCTAGGAATGGTCCTTTCCAAGACATATTGACATCCTTTGACCTCATGATTGTTGATATTGAAGGAATCTTCAATTCAACACTTGATTCAAATTCACTCAAAGATCAAGAGGATATTGAGCCACTTCATATGCCTAATGAAGATATCCAAGAACCCTTTGTAAGCAATCCATCCTTTGAAAATGACCCATGTCAAGAACTTGATCCAAAGCACATTGAAAGAAATTATGAAATCATTCAAGATCAAGAATTCATATCTCCAAGATATTACAATGATCTAATGGAAAATATCCTATCTATACATGAAGATCATATCCATATAGCACATAGTCCTCCATCTACCCATGAGATGCTTTCTGTGGATGGACAAATAGATGATCTTCATTTAGAGTAGGATTTTATTACACAAAAAGAGTAGATTATTAATTCCTACAGTCAAACTAAGTTATCAACATCAGGATTAGATATATCCAAAATTTAGACTAAGGACATCATGTATGAATATATCCAGCATTATCCACTCAAAGATATAGGTAATATAGAACAAGAAATTCCAAAGTTAGTAGAGAAAAAAATGGAAATAACATCATCTGCAGTGGTCATTTATCAGAGAATGCATTCTAAACAAGATTTCTTAGGACATGAAGAATCAAAGCATGAAGGTGCTACTACCACCATACTAGGGGCAACTATGTCTCAAGTAAACATCAACATAGGGAGCATGAAGAATCCTTATGATGAAATTGATGCCAATACTACAACTAGGCACATCATGAATCTTCATCCACCCATCACCCCATCCACGAATTGGGACCAACATCAAAATAAAGATTTGTATCAAAGCACAAGGAAAGTTATCAAACTAGAAGAAGTAGAGAAGCATAATGGAAAAATAAAATACAAGTGGATACAAAAGAATACAAAGAAATATTATCCCTATCAAACTCCATTAGTCAAAGAAACTATGGGGAAAAATAAGAGAGGGAAAAGTATCGATCAAAGGTGTCCACAAAATCAAAATAAGGCTTCTCAAGTGATGTACAAAGTATATCAAGAAGTTGGTCCTAATTACATGCACACTTCCATATCCACCCATCATTTCTCATCTTCCCAAGTGTGGAGAGTCAAAGGTTCGAAACTATCAACCAATCCATCTCCTATCCCTAAACACATTCCATCCACACCTCAACACATGATATATGATTCTCACATTAACCATGTATTGGAAAGAACCCTTCATCATAAGGATTCAAAAGGCACTCTATCATGATATGTGCACCAAGAAAGAGTTAACTCCAATATTAATAAAGCAGATCATAAATCTCAAAAGTTGCATTCAAGTGAAGGTATCTTTGCAAAGAAGCTTCTTCAAGTAGGAAAGCAATGGAAGATTATGATAGGGGCATCTACATCAACACCACAAGGTGATTTAGCATGACCTTAAAATATTTTAGAAAAAAAACAAAAAAATCAAAAAAATATGAAAACCAGAAAAAGGATTGAAAATAATAAAGAAAAAAATTGTCCTCTAGTGAAAACCACTTTAGTGGTGCTTTGGAAAGGTACCATGATGAAAACCTAGAAAATAGGCATTGTGTGTAGAATCAAGAATCTGCATGCGCTAGTTTGGGTAGAAGCATCTTATCCCATCCATAATAAATCTAGCATTCCATCCATCTTAGCCATAATAAATCCATTCATCCATGAACCATTTATCCAATCCATTCACATGTATTTGCATCCATAGTCTGAGTTATATTTATCTTGATAAACTTTAGTGCACACTTTATGCTTGCTTATGATAAACATCTTGACATGGATCATTTTTATTGATTATATCCTATCCAACGTTATCTAAGCCATGAAGCATTATCCAATAAAGTATTCCTCTATTCAAAAACCTTATATTATCACAAGATAAATTTTGGCATCCTTTGCATGCTTGCCATATGCCTCAATCCATACACCTATCTAAGCATCCATCCATGACACTCCCTACATTGCTAGACACTAGAGGTAGATATTCACATATTTCTTTGGGAATAACTCTTGATCTATCTCCTCCAACTTATGTGGTGATCTGAACATTGGAAAACATGAAATCAAATTGGTCAAAACATTTGTGACCCAAAATCCAAATCACTAGCCCATGGCACATTTTGATGAGAAGACACTCCTTATCAATCTTCATCTTTCATTGAACATCAATCCAAGTAATCACTATCAGTTGCATTTAAGTTGCAATTCAAATGTCACATCAAATCAGTTGAACAAATTTTGTTCCAAATCAAGCTTCATCAATCATGATCAATCAAATCCAATTAGAAAAATCATCATCTTGGGATATCATTCTGTTGCTTAACACTATCACTGCATTATTGTGTCTCCTCTATAATGTTATCATCATCAATCCTTCATCATCTTGGGATATCCATCCTAAATCCTCATGTTGCTTAACACAGTGCTTGCATTTTTGTGTATCCTCAACAATGTTATCATCATCAATCCATCCATTTGATCAATTAACCTTAGCTTGGTTTTCAACAAAATCCCAAAACAAAGCACTAATATCATCACACATGTCCATATCCAAAATGTCAAAATCATGCAAAAATCCAAAAACATTCAAAACATATCAAAATCCAAAAATAGATCAGAAAGTTAAAAAAATATAAAAAACATGGTATCTGAACTACATCTTCTCTAAGCTTAAACATAGCTAAGGCTAATATTTGATCAGCCTCTCAGACACAAAAACACAAAAGCATTCAAAAAACACCAAAATCCAAAACATTTGAAAACACAAAATCCAAAAATAGCCTCAAAACATTTTGAAAAATAAAAAAAAATTCAAATATTTTTAAAACCATCCATCCCATCTTGCTTTCACCCGCAATAATCTCATCCATAATAAACTGATCATCACCTTCATTCTTTGAAACAAAACAAAACCACAACAATTAGAAAAAGAAAACTTCAAACGTAAAATCAAAATTGAAACAACAAAATTTTAAACACAAAATCAAACTCTTGATCATTCACAAACATGCCAATCAACTTTATATCAAAATCCTATCAAACAACTTATCAACCCATCGTCATCCTATATAATGCATGTCCTAGGATATATCGTTCTGACAATGGGCATCATTTTGGACATCACTTTGGATTCTTATCCTATCAAAACACATCCCATTGGCTAGTGGTATGAAGAACATTGAATTTTTTGCATGCTTGATCTTTTCTTTTGATTTATCTTATTGTGCTCATTCTAATGACCTCTTGATGATTTCTAATAAAAATGATTTAGGGAGAAAGGAATGGGGCATTGGTCATTTTTTTTTTGCTATGCTTTTTGGACGTTCTTATAATATATCTTGGTGAATACTTGTTTTGTTAGGTACATCCTAGCAAGGTTTATGTATGTTAGGTATGAATAAGAATACTCCTATTTGTTTTTCAAGTCAAACTCCATCACACTAGGCACAATGCCATCTTGGTTCTTAATACCTTGATGCATCATACCTATGTGTGTTATCAAACATAAGGTAATTAGCCCTTTGAAAATCCCAACTCCTTAGTAAGTAAATCATCATCATCATTATCATCAACACTATCATCATCTCTAATAAAATTGGCTTGTTGGTGTTTCTAGTCATCATCTTATTTTCTTCTTACTTCTTTTCGCACTAACATGGTACTATGACTTTTAATCATAAATCATCACTAAAGCATCCATCCTGCATCCACAAACCATTATCATATTGCATAATTCATATCATATCATATAGAAATCATTAATCGTACCACATGCATTCATCCCTATCATTGTATAATATTGATTGATTATTCTAAGAATCTCATAAACCATACATTTATCATCCACTGCATAATCATAAAAGAATCACCATATCATATCATGTGCATCCATATCATCCATGCATCATCATACCATCCAAACATCATAATCATCTCATTTATATCATCAATAATATAATTGTCATGGTAAAAATAAGAATCAAGTGGGTGTAATATATCAAAATAGGCATGAGGCTACCCATGGCTGATGACTGTCTACATCATCAAATCTGTCTACACCAAATACTCGAGTTGAATTGATCTTAAACCTCTTTGTCGAGAGATTAACCCTCAAATAAAACCTCTTTAGCTAATCTCTCGAAGGGGCAGTATACCAGTGTAATTCTTTTCGCTGGGGCAACAGTGGGGTATCCGAAAAAATTAGAGAATTTTTGAATTTTAACCAAGACATTTTATTCTTTGAACTAACGTAGCGAGTACATTACTTCAAAGAGGGGAAAAATGTAGACATGTAAAATATATAGATTGACATTACACACCTGATCCTAATTTAACTAACACCATTTCACCTTAAAATAATCCCTTTGTCTAACCATTTAATCGAATACCCTTATTTGATTAAATTCATCAATTTCCCTCTCTTAAGTAAATAAATCAATTTTATCTTGTTAGGTCATTATCTCTCATTAATTAAATAAACCATTTTATTAAATTAATTACTAAATCTCTATTTTAATTAAATAATTCATTTTATTCAATTAAATCTCTATAGTTCCTCTATTAAATTAAATCAATCAAACATCACCCCCTTTGGTGAAATAAATCAAAATATTTATTTAACTATGTCTTAATCATTTTCATCTCTTTGATTTATTTCAACCCACAATCTAAATCAATTAGTCAAATCACCTAATCTCCTCTTAAATTGATCAAAACCTGATTAGTTTAATCTAATTGCATGTCACATCCTCTCATTTTTCCCACTTGCAAAATAAGTCAATTTATTTCATTTATTAAATCTCTATTTACTTTCAAAAAGGCATCCAATTGGGAATATTCTTCAAATTTGAAATCTCCCCCCAAATAGACATGTACATCTAACAAAGCATTTAAAATATCTTACATGTCCTTTTCTTGAGCCATGTGGCATTAACTACACCTCTCACCTCATCCTTCAATCCCCTTTTTGAATTTGAATCTCTCCCCTCTTTGACACATTCTACAAAACTTGCACATTCCTCAACCATTCACATGTTGACAAGTGGCACTTTTCCATTGGATGAAATTTAGTCCCACATTGCTCTATTTTGGGCATGCTTTCAACTTTTAAATTTATAAATAGAGAGCTCATCCTTCATTTTGATCATCCAATATTTGAGTAAACTCACTATACTCAAATGCATCTTCAAGCATTTGCATGATTCATCCATCCATAGCTAGGTTATGTAGGTTTTTAATCATGGAGCACATTTGAATCTTCAACAAAGTGGATCACTCTTCATCAATTTTCAACATTGCATCATAGGAGTTGGGAAAGGGTCAACTTTCACATTAAATTGGCAC
>VDFB02078374.1:0-18533 GCA_007258455.2 Sequoia sempervirens
ACCGTTTGGGTCAACATGGAAGAGACATAAGGCATCTCAACGCTTTGCGTCATCCCAAAAAGGAAAACACAAAAGAAAAAGTGAAAAAGAAAAATGACATTTTGGGTCAACATGAAAGAGATATAGGGCATCTCAATGCTTTTTCGTCATCCCCAAAAGGAGAACATAAAAGAAAAAGAAAAAGGTGAAAGCAATGTATGACATAGAGAAGAACAGAGATACAAATAGAGGAAGTGTACAAAGAGAGAGAGAACATCAAACGTCACGTTATGAGGGAACATGATACACACATAAAGGAAAAATGAAAAAGGAGCTAGTAATTCAAATGTAAGTCAACCATTAACCAAGTTACTAACTTCACTAAGTGGAAGATGAATAACATAGTTAAGAGACAAAGAAAAATGCATTACAAGGACAAGGCTAACCACTTCTTGCCCCTATTAAGTGTAGGGAAATAATGAGCTGAGGTGGGTGATGGGAGAGTATCATGCAATAGTGAGATGGAGGACACATTTTATCAATAGGTGGTGAAGCAGGACCAAGTGTGATGTCATTTTCTTGTTTTTTTGTAATAAGGCAAGGATTGCTCACGAGGAAGGAGAATGTTCAAGTCAGGAGGAGAATCAAAGATCACTGTACCATTATCGCAAAGTATCCAATATTCAAAAGGAGGCTTGTCAACATGAGGAGGATCTTAATATCCTAGTCCTATTGTGTTTTCTTCTATTAGTTTTTGTTCGAGAAGTTCGTGAATGTTATGTTTGGTTGTTGTATCACACCCTTGTTTGCTTAAGATAGTAAAGCCTTTTCCATATGTTTCTTAAAGGTTGATGGGAGTGTTTGTGACTTTATGATCATAAAATGGGTAAGAGTGTGGTTGTTTAGAGGGACTAGGTCCATTGATTTTGGGATGTAGGTACCCAAAGTGATTAGGAGGTGCAATAGTAGGAAGATATTATGTCTTCATGGATGGGTAAAAGGCTGCATTGGCTTCAAGGTTATCAAGACATCCATTTAAGAACTTGTTCATGCTATCATCATCTTCTCCAATGATGTCTACATCACGAGGAGGAAAATCATGAGAAGTTGAAGGAGCGTGTGGAAGCTCAAGGTCATTAGGATCACAACCAAAGACACAATTGGACATGTCTAACAAGGATTTCAATGAATTCCAAAACTTGTTAAAAGTAAAAGCCATGATGAAAATGAATCAAAGTAAACTAAGATGCAAGAAATAGAAGAAACAAAGAATCTAGAAAGTAAACCAGAAAAAAAACTATAGAAAAAGTAATGCAAAAAATACCCAGAAATTGCTTGCAAATGATATTCAAAATGTGTAGGTGGATTGATTCACCCAAGGTGGCAAATAAGTCTAGTTATGAGATTTTTTGTGTTTTGCAGAAAATTTAAAGAGATTTTAATTTTTTTTCATATGCAAACTAAGGATGTAAATGTAGATTTTTAGTTTTTGAATGATTTGATATGCAAAAATGAAATCTAAATGAGTCTTTCACTAATGCAATTTGAGAAACCCTAGGCTGCAAAAACAAAACAAAACCTAATTGAATGTTGATGCAAAGGAAGCCTAGGATGCAAGATGTAATTTAAATTAGAAAGGTAAAGTGCTCAATATGCAGGTTCACCAAAATGAACCAACAATTTTGAGGATTTCTATATGGGCTACTCTTAAACTCTTAGGATCTTTCACCTAAAAGGAGAGAGATAGAACCCCAAAATTGAAGTGGTTCATTCAAATAGAGGGTTGTGTGATGTGATTAAGACTAAATCCAATGTTGTAGATGCAACTAAATGATCTAATTGATTGATTATGAATGAAAAACCTAAGAAATATGCAATGTTTGAAAACAAAATGTGATATGCAAGCATGAACTAAAACATGAAAAAACATAAACAGAATTGGAGAAGGTTTAATTAGAGTGCACCTGGGAAATGAATTTTCAATTTGGAAGGATCTGAATGCTGACAGAACTCAGTGTAAATTACTAGTGGACCACTGATGGCAAATCAATCCTGCTTCTGACAAAAACTCCTAAAAACTAGTTTCTAGCTTTCAGGAATTGGAATCTAATAGAATCTAATTTTCCATCTTTAAGGTGGGACTCATTCACCACTTATGGTGAACCAGTCCTCTCCCAAGAATATGTAAAATTAAAGGTCAATTCTTTATCTCCAGATCTACTCTTGTCTGCTTGTTGGGTTGACAGAGTTAAATTTGCAAAAAAATAAACTGTAGGTTGTCTCCAAGCTTGAAATAGGGTTTAGTTGACTTGAAAAACTTTTTTGACTTGTTGACCACCTTTCAACACCTAATTTCTTGATAAAATTGCATACAAAATTTTGCAAACACACATGCAAAAGGGGGAAAATGGTTAAGGGTTGGAGAATAGGGATTTTCCTTCATCAAATCCCACTTTGGTAATCAAACCCTTAATGAAGAAATGAAATGAAATGAATAAGGGAAGATGAATAAACAACATGAAAATGTCCTAAAATCACCACAACCTTGTTGAAGAAATCTGAGGATATGTCAATGGCTGCTCCAAGATGCTTTATTGAATGATGCAAAGTGATCAAATGTAAATTGATGAATTAGGAGATACTTGAATGAATTAGGTGTAAAATGGATGGAAAAACACTTATTTATACACAGTTGTGCCTTAGTAACCCAATGATAGCTTATCATAGACTGACATAAGGTAATTTTGAATAAAAAATTAAAAGGAAATTTAAAATATTTTGAATTTGGAGCCAAGAGGGACTTAATCGCCACCCATGGTGAATGGGTCCCACCTTGGACTTGTAAGTGGGTGTCATGAATTAAGTCACATTTAGGTTTGTCTATATTACATTCAAAAATACACTTAATTAAGCCTTATGAGTGCATAAAGAGGTCATGTAAAGCATTGTAAAGGTGTAAATAGTGAAATCAAGCCTAGAAAAGTGTGAAATCTTGTTATGAGACTTTACAACACTTTAAAATAGGACTTGATAAGTGATGAAAAGGTGAATTTTAGGTGAATTATAATGAAAAGAGTCTAGAAAAGTGTAGAAACGTGTTACAACACTTCACAACACCTTCAAAAGATGCCATAATTTGAATTTCGAAGGACCTAATGTGAATGCAAAAGTTACATTGCAACATTTAATCAAAGCAAAATAAACCAAGCATCATGAGAAAAAGGCCTAAAAGATCATGAAAATGTCCAAGAGCCATTTTTCTATGGTACATATTGGTTTATAGGATTCCCGCATGTAAGTCCCAAACTAGTGTTAATACTATTACAAGATTGGGCAATAGGAGTTACAATGGAAGAAGTGAAAGTTGGATAGAAGATGTTATTGTGAATGTTGGATCTAGACCTGCACAAACACAAACAACAAACATAATATTAGTCAATTATGCAAATCAAAACCATCATTCCCCATAAGATTCATTTAAAACATGAAGAACAATAAATAAAGTAAAGAACATAAATGAAAGCAATCTAAATCTTATTCAAATGTTCAAACTCTCAATCCCATGGTGGAATTGGTGGTATTTTGATGTGAAAAATAGCCCTTTCCCAATTCCATGCAAGCTTGATGATGATCAATGGTGCTCCATGATAAAATTTTCCATAACCTAGCTATGAATTTGATGAAAAATATGAAAATTTGATGAGGATGGATGGAATTGCTTGAAACATGAAGATAATGATTTTGCATAAAGTTGTGGATGAAAATGCCTAAAATTGTGGATCCAAAATCAATATGAGAGCCTTTTATTTATAGAAGAGAATGATGGAGGAATAGACTGAATGGATGAATGTGGGATCAAACACCAACCAATAGCACAATGCCACTTGTCAACAAGTGAGTGGACAAAGGTGGAGCACATTTTGATGAATGTGCACATTAATGCAATTATGTGGAAATTCAAAATTGGAGAAATGACATGTTGGAAAGAGATGAAGGATGAATTAAATGCCACTTGGATCAAGAAAAGGACATGTAAGAGGTATTTAATGCCTTGTTGGATGGACAAGTCCTTTTGGTGGGAGATTTTCAAATTTGAGCAATATTCCATCTTTGATGCCTTTTTTGAATGAAAATAGGAGATTTATAAATTAATTAAACTGATTTTCATGAGCAAGTTGCAAAAGCTAGAGGATTTGATGGATTAATGCTAGCATTAATCATGATTTGATTAATTTTAATGGAGGTTAGTTGATTTGACAATTTGATTTAGATTTTAGGATTCAAATAAATCAAAATGAGAGGAATAACAATTTTAGACTTAATTAAATAAAGTTTGATTTATTTAATTGAAGAGGATGATGTTAGATTAAATCAAATAAAGATTAATTTATTTAATTTAAAGGAGATGACCTTAGAGCTTAATTAAATTAAATAAATTATTTAGTTAAAAGGACTATAAGACTAATTAAACAAAATGATTTATTTAATTAATAGGAGATGATGATTTAATCAGATAAAATTGATTTATTTAATAAAAAGATGAAATATGATGAATTTAATCAAATTAAGATTATTGGATTAAATGGTTAGTAGAGGAGATGATTCAGGATGAACCAGTGTTAGTAAATCAGGATCAAGTAATTATGAATTCTTGAATAATAATATTTGCACATCTTTTTGCAATAGCTTTGCCTTTTTCTTTTTTTTTGTCTTATGTGGAAGGTTTTTGGTTTGCATGTCTGATCTTGGTTTCTAACATAGTATTAGAGCCTTGATTTTGTAGCCCCTTCTTAGCTTTTTGGAGAAATATATTGCAAAGCATGTTCGGGGTTCCTTGAGGGTTTCATTCCTAGAGTATATTTATTGTGCATCTTGGATTAGATCAGGGTTTTCCATTGGATTCAAAGCCCTTGAAAAAGTCAGAAATGGCTTTTATTTCATTCATTTTGGTCATTGTTGAAGGAATTTGTGAGGGTTTCAAGCTCGATGATTTTTTTGAGAGATTTGGGGGTTGCCTAATTTTCGGGGCACTTTGGGCCAAAACGAACCCCGCCATTGGATTCGTAGTGCCCAAAAACCCCTATTTTCATATAAAGTTTGTCCAGTTTGGACACAGTCATTTGGAGAGGAATTTTTTTTTTCCAGGGAGGATGTATGACCTCCCCATCATGTAGATTGAGGCACGCTTTTTGAAAAAATTCAAAAAAAAAAAATCAATGGAGGATTGATGCTCACTATAGAAATGGATACCACCATCGATCTACCGCTAAGAGGCCACTAACCACCCGACGATCACCGGTGGCTCTCCCATCCTCCAACACATTCGTCGCCCGGTGGCTACACCTCCACCAGCGGTAGCCGCTCCCACTGCCCGTGCCATCGATTGCTCAACCAAACGTTCAACCCCAAGGGCTTCAAATAATTGGTCATTGGTTCCATTTGGCATTGAGTGCCCCATGCCAGCCCCTGACAGACTCTCAAACCCCTGCAGTGGTCACATTGGTGACCAAGGGCCATGCCCAACACCTTGCCGCTAGCCCCCTAGTCCCCCCAGGTGACCAGGGGCTTTATTTTTTAGCCCCTGAGGGCTCCTGGAGGTCTTATTGGACATTTTTGGAGCACTTTCATGGAAATCATCATAAATTTTGCATACGACGTCATTTTTTTGCAAACGATATATCGTCAGAAAGTTGTTTTCGAAGTTGCATGTTGTTGTTTTCACTCCATGAGACATATCTTTTAACTCACTTATGCGTTTTTTGCCATTCTTGTGACGTTGGAATGCTGGTTCAGTCCTCTACATAGATCTGAGGTCTATTTTTTATTTTTTTTTGTTTATGCATGTTTTCTTTCTCTCCTTTTACAATCATTGGGTTATTGTAATAAATGAACTAAGATAAAGTTCTATCAGGAGGGTTTCTTGCATAATAATATGATTAGAGTGTGCATGCACTTTGATCTCCATATTGTTTTGATGAAAAATCACATGGGTTATATCCATTTTCTTAGTTTCTTTTGGCCACATCTTGCTCTAGCTTGACACATATCAGATTCACATCAGTTCACACTTTAGATTGAGAGTTTATGGTTATTGATCCGCATTGGTTTAGATCCTTCTTAGTTTGAGGGCCATGTTTTTATGGTTAATGTTCCAGATTCTTTATGGTACTTGTTACCATGGAAGAGTTTTAGTCTTAGTTTGGCATCGGCATCGAGATTCACAGTTTCCAAATTCTATCATCATTTCATCTATTGTTGCTTCACAAATTCTAGGGTTGTTCCAGTTTGTGAGTTTTCCAATGTTTTGTGGCATCGGGTCTATTGTCGCATTATTATGATTCTGCTTTGGTTTCTTGTGGATAGAAGTATCTTTCCTTGCTTGTTGAATTGCAGTTCTAGTGTTACTCCATAGTGTTCTTCCAATGCTTCTTTGTAGTAGTCATCTCATTGTAGGTGGGTTTTGTCCCACTAGGTTTTCCTTCTCTACCTCATTATTGCATTTGTACTTGGGTACCTGATCAGACCTTGTTGTCGAGACCTATTCATGATTTCTTGCATTCATCTTAGTTGTTAGGTGCATGCTTTTTTAGTCTCCCTAAGTTGCACTTATGGGAGGGTGTTAGTGTAATTAATATTTAATTACACTTGCATTTAACTTTACTTAGGTAATATTTTAATTCCTAGGTTAATTATTCTCATCCTTATCTTGTTGAGCTATCTTGTTGCTCAAGATAAGATTAGGGTTATGCATACTTTTATTTTATAAAGCAAATCATCTCATGTAATTATGAATTCCTAAATAATAATATTTGCACATATTTTTGCAATAGCTTTTTTTTTTTTTCTCTTTTGTGGAAGGTTTTTTGGTTTGCATGTTTGATCTTGGTTTCTAGCAAAGAACGCCCAACAAGAACAATAGACAAAAGATAATGATCAATGCCCCATTTCTTTGTCTCTAAATTATTTTGATTAGACATCATTGAGAGGTCATTGGAACGAGTGCAATAAGATAAATCAAAAGAAAAGATCAACTACACAAATAGGTCGATGTTCTTCATACCTCTAGCCAAAGGGATGTGTTTTGTTTAGGATAAGAATCCAAAGTGATTTCCAATAGATAAAGCCCATTGTATGAAGGATGCATCTTAGGAAATGTTAGTGGATGGTGGAAAGTTGATAGGTTGTTTGAAAGGATATTGATATAAGGTCGATTGACATGTTTGCAAATGATCAAGAATTTGATTTTGTATTTAATTAAAGGTTTGTTGCTTTGATTTTTATTGTGTTTGAAGCCTGGTTTTGCTAATTGTTGTGGTTGTTTCTATGTGTTGCCAAAGGATGAAGGTGACGATTGATTTACTATGGATGATTGATTATTGCAAGTGAAAGCGAGATGGGATGGATGGGTTTTTTTTCAAATATTTGGATGTTTTTGATATTTTGAAGTGTTTTGAGGCTATTTTTTGGATTTTCAGGTTATTTAAATGTTTTTATGTTTTATGAGATTTTATGAATGTTTTTGGATTTTTTGATTTTTTGAATGTTTTTGTGTTTTTGTGTCTCGGGGGCTGATAAATGATTAGCCTTTCCTATGTTTAAGCTTAGAGAAGACGTAGTTTAGATAGCATGTTTTTGACATTTTTCTGACTTTTTAACCTATTTTTAGATTTTTATGATATGTTTTGGATGTTTTTTGATTTTTTGATGTTTTGGATGTTCTTGGATTTTTTGATGTTTTGGATATTTTTGGATTTCCTTGGTTTTGACGATTTAGATATGGATATGTGTGATGATATCAGTGATCTATTTGAGATTTTGTTCAAAACTAAGCTAAGGCTAATTGATCAGATCGATGGATTGATAATGATAGCATTGTTGAGGATACACAAAAATGTAAGGAGAGTGTTAAGCAACACAAGGATTGGGAAGGATATCCCAAGATGATGAGGGATTTATTGGATTTGATTGATCAATATTGATGATGATAACATTGTTGAGGATACACAACAATGCAAGGATAGTGATAAGCAACACGAGGACTGAGAAGAATATCCCGAGATGATGATGGATAGATTGGATTTGATTGATCAAGATGGTGAAGCTTGGTTTGGAACAAAAGTTGTTTGAATGATTTGATGTGATGTTGAAGCATGTGTTAGATACGATTGATATTGATTGTTTGGATTGATGTTCAATGAAAGATAAAGCTTGATAAGGAACATCTTCTTGTCAAAATATTCCATGGGCTAGCAATCTAGATTTTTTGTTCTGAACAAGTGTTTTGACCAATTTGACTTCACATTTTCCAATGTTCAAATCACCACATAAGTTGGAAGATATAGATCAAGATTTATTCCTGAAGCAAGATGTAAATATCTGCCCCTAGGGTCTTATAATGTATAGAATGTCATGGGTGGATGCTTGGATAGGTGTGCAAATGGATGGATATGGTAAGCACACAAAGGATGCCAGGGATTATCTTGTGATAAGATAACAAGTTCAGATAGAGGATGCTTGTTTGGATAATGCCTTATGACTCAAGTAATGTTGGGTAGGATAGGATCAATGAAAATGACCCATGTTGAGATGTTTACCATAAGCAAGTGTAAAGTATGCACCAAAATTTTTCAAGATCAAGATAACTTGGAAGATGGATGTAGATATATGAAAATGGATTGGATAAATGGTTCATGGATGAATGGATTTATTATGGATAACATGGATGGAATGTTGGATTTATTATGGACGAGATAAGATGTTTCCACTTGAAATGAACACGTAGATGCTTGATTCTACACATGATGCCTATTTGCCAGGTTTTCATCATGGTACATGTCCAAAGCACCACCATAGTGGTTTTCATTGGAGGATGATTTTTTTCTTTACTATTTTCAATCCTTTTTCTGATTTTTTTGGATTTTGGATTTTTTGAATTTTTTTGGATTTTTTGAAAGATGTTAAGCTCATGTTGAATCACCTAGTGGTGTTGATGTAGATGCTTCTGTCATAATGTTCCAATGATATCTAACCTGAAGAAGTTTTTTTTCCAAGATACATGCACTTAAATTTAACTTTTGAGATTCTTGATCTGCTTTGTTTATACTGGAGTTAACTTTGTCTTTGTGCACATATTGCAATAGGATGCCTTCTAAATCCTTATGACGAAGGGTAGATGCCAATACATGGTTAATGTAAGAATTGGATATCATGCATGGAGGTATGGATGGTGTTGTGTGTTTAGGAATAGGAGATGGATTGGTTGATAGTTTGGAACCTTTGACTCTCCAAAATTGGGATGATGAGCAATAATGGGTGGATACAAAAGTGTGAATGGAATTAGGACCAACTGCTTGATAAACTTTGTACATTGCTTAAGAAGCCTGCTTTTTCCTTTGTGGACATCTTTGATGGATACTTTTCCCTTTTTATTTTTCCCCATAGTTTTTCTGACTAATGGAGTTTGATAGGGATAATATTTCTTTATATTCATTGGTATCCATGTGTATTTGATTTGTCTATTATTCTCCTTAGCTTCTTTTTCTTTCATGATGTTCTTTAGGCTTTGATTCAAATCTTTATTTTGATGTTGGTCCCCATTCATTTATGGGGTGATGGGTGGATGAAGATTCATGACATGGTTGGTTTTAGTATTGGCATCAATTTCATCATAAGGATTCTTCATGCTCCCTATATTGATGTTTGCACTAGATAAAATTTCCCCCAATATTATAGAGATATCACTGATATTTTTAGATCCCTTAATTGTCAAATAACCAAGACCTTGATGCTTAGGATTGCCAATAATTTGCATTAGTTCTAGGATACCCTGTTCATATGGGCCTAATCCTTTTCCTTGATAATTCATTTGTTGAAACATTTTATTTGCAATAGGATATGATTTACCTTGGAAACAAGGTGCTACTCATTATTTTCTCTATTGTGGATCTTCAAAGGTGATAGCTTCTTCATTGATAAGATAGAATTCCCTAAAAAAGGTAAGTGATCCAAGTTTATAAGTGATAGGACCCTCCATAAGTGGGATAAATTCTTGATTGATATCTTTGGATTGATCTTGTGAAATATCAAATTTTAATGCTTCTTCAAGAGGTGTCAATGATTCAATATCCTCGTAAAAGTATTCCTTATGATTCATTTTTGATATGCCTTCACAAGATGTTCTTGATTCACAACTTTTGTAGAAGCCCTCTTCATGACCCATTTTTGATGTCTCTAGATTTTTCTATATCTTGAATCATGTGTACAAATGTTAAGAGTAGGAGACTCTTGTCCCTTAGTAATGATATCAAGAGTATGAGACTCTTGTTTTGAATGAAGATCATCTACCTGTCCATTAGGAGTAAGCATCTCATGGGTAAATGGAGGAATATGTGCTATATGGATATGATCATCATTTGCGACATTTTGTATAGATAGGAGAGTGTCCATTAGATCATTGTAGTATCTTGGAGATACAAATTCTTGATCTTGAATGATTTTGGAATTGCTTTTGACATGCTTTCGATCAAGTTCTTGACATGGGTTAATTTAAAAGGATGGATTTCTTACAAAGGTCTATTGGATATCTTTAATATCCTTTTGATCTTTAAGTGGATTTGGATCAAGTGTTGAGTTGAGGATTTCTTCAATATTTGTAACCATGAGGTCAAAGGATGTCAATATGTCTTGGAAAGGACCATTGCTAGAATTTCGTGAAAGATGTTGATCACGATTTGGAATAAATTATTGAGATATGTCCTCAAATTCATGAAGTGGTGTAGAGACATTTTCAACATGATCATTCAAGGTTGATGGATCAAATAATGTTAACAATCCTTGAAATAGATCATTATCGGATATTGTTGAGGAGTTTTTATCATGATCAAAAAGTGACTATTGATGTATGTTGATTTGATCTTTGGATGAGGTAGAAACATCTTCAAGGTATTCATTGATGGATAGATCTTGATCATTTTTTTCAACAATTCTGGTGGAGAGATTGTCAATGCTATCACTAGTGGTTGAATCTTCATTGTTGTCCTCAATAGTTATTATTTTTTGATCAATAAGGTCTTGGATGAGATTTTTGAGTTGAATACAATTTGATGTTGTGTGTCTCTTTATTTTATGAAAATAAAAAAGGTGCTTCTTGTTATACCTTGGTGGTTTAACTTGAGGCTCTTGATAATTTTCATAAAAGGGGATTTTGATGAGATTTTTTTGTACCAATTGTTGCATGACCAATTCAATTGGGCCCCCAAGTGGTGTGTTTTTTTTTTGTTACCTTTTGAGATTTGTAACTTAAATTGACCTTGTGGTGATTGATTTTGGAGATGTGGTGATTGATCTTTGAGATGTGGTGATTGATCTTCGAGATGTGGAGGTTGGGTTTGTTTTTGATGTTGTTAATCTTGATATCCAACCTCTTGACATTGGATATATCATTATTGATATGATTGTGGACAAAAATCAATGCTTTGATGAAATGGTTTAGCCAATGGAAGAGTGTAGTGATTTTGGGGTGGAGATGTCTCTTGGCATTATGAATCAACTATTTTGGTAAGTGTAGCAATTTGATCTTGCAAAATTTAATCTTGACACCCTTGATTTGGAATGTATATTTGTGGTGTTTGTATGGGATTATGGACAAGTTGATTTTGAACAATTTTCTAATTTGAGACGATGTTTAGATTTGGCATGATAGGTTAAAATTGAACATTGTTGTGGTTGGGAATCACATTGCCCTTATTTAGGTAACTTTGATTTTGCATGGTGTTACCTTGACTTGGATCAATACATGGAGTTGTTAACATTTTATTTGTTCTTTGAACAACATTTGTATGATTCGCAAACATATCTATCCCAAATGTTACTAAGCGTGGATTCAAAATGTTCATGTTTGGTAAAGTTGTAATTGGTATATTCACATTTGGCATGTATGGATTTGTTGGGATAATGTTGTTTTGTTGAAGACTAATGCATTGATTGTTTGGTTGATAGATTTGTAGGTTTGAACTTTGATTTAAATCTACCATAGGGATAGGTGTTCCAAAATTTAGATTGGGCATACTCACATTTTTTGTACCATTGAGATTTGTAGGAGATATGGATTGTATAAATATGAGTTTCGATAATGAATCGACATTGTAAGGATTTGATAGTTTGGATGATTTAGACCACTCATGATGTATGAATCAAGTTTATATTCCATTTTTTTATTGTGTTTTGACCTTGTTGAACTAATGATGAGATGAAGGATGAAAGGGAAGAATGATATGGGTGTTGAAATTTTAGGAACCGTGGAGGGATACTAGACTTTAGGACTTTAGGATTTTGGATTTGATTTGGATAATGGACTTATAAACCCCAATATGTTGGATGTTATCTTGGAATAAACTTGTCCACAAGGTGATAATTTAACTAAGAATATGAAGAAGGTTGTATCTACACACACTTAGTCAAACAAGATGATTTTGATTTAAAGTATTTTCCAAAAGTCTAGTATGAAGGATTTTTCCAAGATTTCTAAGAGTTGTTTGTGAGATGGGATTTGATTGATGTTTGAGATGGATGAAATGATTGGCTGTTTTGATCCTAAATGAACCTAAGAGAGACTTGTTTACAAGACCAAGGTTTTGAAGAACATGCTTTTCCCTAAGAGTAATTCAAACCAAAAGATCAATGTTTTCTCAAAAATCCATAAGACAAAAGATAAACACGCACATGTGTGGGGTTCAATTGATATTACCTTGATTAATGAATTTCTTTTACCACAAACAATTTCTTACTTTATCTTTTCAAACTAAATGTCTAATGTCATAATTTATTTTCATCCCACAAAGTCCATTATGTGGAAAATGAGAAAATCAAGGAAATAGTTCCCTAATGTTGACTTTAGTGAGAGAAAATTGAGATATAAATCTAAATAATTAGAAGCCTCTAAGGATGAAATCCCTAGGACAAGCAATAGCACTTGGATTTTTTCAAAGGTATTTGCTTCTTATAAATGTTTGAAATTTGATGTCCTTGTTGAATGTTTATTTTCAAGATTTTGGATCCAAGCAATTTGTTTAACTGACTCAAAGATTGCACAATCCTAGGATGGAAAAAAAAATCATTGAATTCCCACTTCGATAAATCCAACTATGCTTATTTAGAGAAGATGACTAGAAGCTTGACCACACTAACTCCCCTCCATGACACTCACTTCTACGGGTCAGCCAAGCTTCAGTTCTCATGAATCTCCCATGACTAACTTTTCATCTCTACAAAGAACCGCAAATGTGTGGGACGACTCCGAAGGTCTGACCTCCTGACACCAACAAATATTGGGATTTTGGATTCTAAAACAAAGGTTCATAGTAAGGGCATCAGTTTAGAAGGTGAAATGATAAACTCCTTGTGAGAGATCTCCCAACCCTTAGAACAAGGGCTTTATGCATCATAAAGATACTGGGGGAGATTTATCATGCACCACTTGCCATTGTTTATGATTTTCATTGCAACCACAAATTTATATAGCAGTTTGGAAGAGCTTGGCTTGGTTCATTCCCTTGGGGTGAGTACTTTTTTCCACTAAGGTAAGCCCTCTAAAGGTAAAAAAAAGTGAGTAAGTACATTCGTAGTTCGATCAATCTTTATTTGCATGAACAAAGAGAGAACACACACAATATACTTACTCACACTTGCAAGATTTTGTTCAATTTTAAAAGCCTAAATTGAAGTGTGGAGGAAATATTTTAGACAACCTAATATCACAAAAAGAATTTTGATTCTCAAGATCTCTATGAAGCATGAGAGAAGTGCATATGCATTTAAATGATATTAGTTTGTACAAAAGATTAAAAAACAAGATAAGCACATGTTCATTTTAACTTCAAAAGAAATAATAGATTCTTTTTATAGCACCAAGATGAAGTGTGAAGTTGTTTTGTTCAATTCTTAAAAACCCAAAAACCAAATCTAGTGAGTTTCTAATGTTCTTTTTAACCCTTTTATTATTCTTTTTAAAGCCCAAAAGAAATTTATTTGAGTCCTAAAACTTGGAGATAATAAAGCCTTAAGAATGGGATTATAATTGATCCCAAAGTGTTTAAAACACTTGTTACAATAATGTGATAATGCTTTTTATTTCACTTCCATGCTCCATGATCCTTTAAAACCTGTAATCCAAGCTCCAAATGTTAGATGAAATCAAGAAACAAGAAGATATGAGGGTTAGATAAATGATTAAGCATAAAAACCCTAAAATTTAGACCAAGTTTCATTGTGATTTGACATTAGGTGAAAATTTGAAAATTTTAACTCTATAAAACTTGAGAAAAACCTACGCCATTTGATAGCTTATGAAATTATACCCCATTTCAAAAAAGAAAAACTTTGAAAAAGACCAAAATATGACCATGATATGACCATTTTAAGATTGAGTCAAAAAGCAAGAAAGCAAAGGTAGTGCCATTTGAAACATAGAGGCAACGACGCTATTTGAGTGTAAATAGTGACGTTAGAATGATAATGACACTGTTTGAGGATTTGAGCTGTGCTTTGGTGAAACAAGCGTCATTCTTTGGAAAAATAGAGACCGCATATGCATAAGATAATAGAGACTTGGATGAGAATGGATGAAATTGCTCAAAACATGAAGATAATGATTTTACATAAAGTTGTGGATGAAAATGCCTAAGATTGTGGATTCCAAATTAATATGAGAGCCTTCTATTTATAGAAGAGAATGATAGAGGAATAGACCAAATGGATGAATGTGGGATCAAACACCAACAAATAGCACAATGCCACTTGTCAACATGTGAGTGGACAAAGGTGAAGCACATTTTGATGAATGTGCACATTAATGCAATTAGGTGGAAATTCAAAATAGGAGAAAGGACATGTTGGAGGAAGATGAAGGATGAATTAAATGCCACTTGCCTCAAGAAAATGACATATAAGAGGTCTTTAATGCATTGTTGGATGGACAAGTCCTTTTGGGTGGAGATTTTCAAATTTGAGGAATATTCCATCTTTGATGCCTTTTTTAATGAAAATGGGAGATTTATAATTTAATTAAATTGATTTTCATGAGCAAGTTGCAAAAGTTAGAGGATTTGATGGATTAGTGTTAGCATTAATGATGATTTGATTAATTTTAATAGAGGTTAGCTTATTTGACAATTTGATTTAGATTTTAGGATTCAAATAAATCAAAATGAGAGGAATAATAATTTTAGACTTAATTAAATAAAGTTTGATTTATTTAATTAAAGATGATGATGTTAGATTAAATCAAATAAAGAATAATTTATTTAATTTAAAGGAGATGACCTTAGAGCTTAATTAAATAAAATGAATTCTTTAATTAAAAGGACGATATGATTAATTAAACAAAATGATTTATTTAATTAATAGGAGATGATTTAATCAAATAAAATTGATTTATTTAATTAAAATATAAAATATGATGAATTTAATCAAATAAAGATTATTCAATTAAATGGTTAGTAGAGGAGATTATTCAAGACGAACTGGTATTAGAAAATCAGGATTAGGTGCATGGGATCAATCAATATATTTTACATGTCTACAGTTATCATGGGTATCAAAACTTGTCTCCCCATTTGGTTTTCAAAGGTTACATTTTTTAGAACTTTTGTGCAATTAGCTGATGTCATAGTATTTGAATCCACTATGTGAGCTAGACTACATGGAACTTCCACACCTTGTGAGTCATGAAGTAACAATTTCCTAAGGTTGTTTATAAGAGGGATAACTTCTCCATCCAAATGTTTCATACTCAAAAATAGTTGGAGATCAACTAAGTCTTTTTCTAGCATTTGAAGTTGGTCCTCAAGAACATGGGGCATATATTTATCAAACCTAAGGAAATCATGAAGAGGTTGTGGCTTAGAGATTGTGGGTGAGGTAGAAGTGGGATTCAAAGACGATTGTGTTGTAGAAGTTCCTTGAGTGAAAGACTTAAAAAAATAAAGCTTGACACCGAAGCTATTCAAAGCAATGAAGCCATAAGTCTACAACTTATCATAGGAGTGTTGGATGTAGAACATAGGGTCGTGAAACTCATAAATTAAATACAATTTTTAGGACACATAAATGTTCCTTAAGAAGTGGATAGTAGAATGAATGGTCTCTAATATTCTCTTTCCCTTATTAGTTCCATTATGAAATGATGATCTATTCTACTTGCAAAATATAAAATACCCACTTTAATCATTTTTCCAACAGAATAATCAAATATATCGTCAACCAAATTTTTACTAAGAATTTTCTTAGGACCCTTTTCATCAATATGATCCAATCTATGGTGCCACAACTTACATACATTTGTAATGCTAGTTAAATTGGTAGATTTACAAAAGGTAGAGGAATTTTTTGTAAACAGTCCCTATTCAAGATCCTTTATCTATCACCAAACTCCTCTTACCAACTTGCAACCATACTTTTCAAACAACACATGCATTCTAGAATCATTCAACTTGGATACTGAAAGTAAATTTCTCGCAAGTCCTATAATATGAAAAATATTATCAAGATTTTTAACCCTCCCATAAAAAAAAAAACTTTACCTTTCCCTTACCAATAATATTCTCTATGTTTCTATCACCAAGGAAAACATCTCCCCCATTATATGTTTTGTGAGTAGTAAACCACTCCTTGTGAGGATTCATATGGTAGGAACAACCTATATTAATAAGAAAAGAATAATTACTAATAGTATTAGATGAGATAAACAAACCATAAAAATCATCAATAAAGGACCTTTTTTTGTGGAGGAATCAATATTCTTTTTCTTGTTTCAACACTCCTTCATATGCCCTCTTCTACAATAATTTTACCACTTTGATCTTTTTGAGGGTTTTAGAGTGTCCTTTAGATGTATCCCTCTTTTTATTGAATTTAGGCCCTTTCTCTTTAGACCCACCACACACATGCAATACATCTTGGGAGCCAACATTCATAAACTTTTTCATATCCTCTAACATAAGTATGAAAACATTTTTTCCATCTTTGGCTCTATATTTCTTTTTAATTTGTAAGAAGTTTTTATATTGAAATATTAAAATAAATTTTTACAACATCCACCATGAATGAAACAACAAGGAACACCCAAACACTACCCAACACCCTGAATCTAGCTAGACCACACAGGGTCAATTCATAGTGTGATTAAAAAATTAGGGAAGCCTAGATGCAAAATTCCTTGCTACCCATAACTATATACATCTATACTTCATATATAAACTAACCATAGTAGGATAATTTCCAACACCATACTAACCTAGATAACCATTCACGAATGCAAATTCATAGAAATATTTGACCACATAACGATAGGAGTGGGGAATGTGGAAGGTTAGTAGCAGATAATCTGCCTCAATAGCTGCAACCTATTTATGTTCGACTAGGGCCATCCCTTCAGATCAAAGATAAAGGGATAATATTTTACCACTTCTCTTATCTTTTAGAAGGTGGGGATATCACATGGCCATGGCATTCCCATGCCTGAGATAGCAACAATGAGAAATTCATCAAGATCGACTAGCCTATCTGCATAAAAGACCTTCACCAACGCCCCCACATCTTTCTTCTCCATCCATATTTCTAACAGAACATCAAAGAATCTTGAGGTGATATATGTTCCCACACTCTTGGTCTCACCATTTGAAACCTTTTCCTAAAACCATTTTCACTGTAACGATGATGAATGAGTCATATTTCTTCAACAGTTGTTTGAGACGCTAGTTTGAGACGCTAGTTTGACATTTCACCATGAAATTCCATCTCCCGTACTGAGCTATCCAATTGGATAGGAGTGTTTATGTTGAAATTTTTAAGTGTCTTTTCCAACATATTGACCACAAATTTAGATCAGTCATCCATTGAAACTTCAATCTAAAACTCCCACCAACACCAAACAAAAGCATAATGTATATAGTATGGGATGAAAATGAGAATACCCACCAAAAAAGTTAAGCACTTGTGATGGAGGTGATGTCTTATCATGAAATAGTGAAGGTGGTAGGTGTTACTACCATGAATGCCACCATAGTTGCATGAATCAGTCCTTTCTTTGATTCCCTAGGATGGAAATGATGGTGCAAACCTCCATGTTGTGGGCTTTGTAATACCCCTTAAAGCTTCATTATTTTCTTGGCATCAATGCCATGAGTGAAAGTTATGAGCTATTGTCCACCATGTCACTATTGCACACCAAATCTTGCCAATATTTTAACTCCCCCATGCCTTGATCTATGGCCCACCCACATAATATGTGTGGGAGGGGTACCCACCTAATTACCCAATATATTTGGCTCTATATTGCTATTACTCATGGAAACAATTATATTTTCCCAAGATTCGAGCAAAGAAAGGAAAAATATACATTTATCTTCATCTTCTAATTTAACATCTATTACTACAAGCTAACTTATAATCAAATTAAAATAATTAAAATTGTTTGCAATAGAATCACCATCTTTCATTTTTAATGAATAAAACCATCTCTAGAGATATAACTTGTTAGATAAAATTTTAGTTTGATA
>VDFB02078375.1:0-41532 GCA_007258455.2 Sequoia sempervirens
AAGTTTAGCACATTTTTGGCAATAAACCACAACATTTTCATAGAAATATTGTTGATTCCAAGACCCAAATTTGGAGCTCAACATCATAGAGTTGGGTAAAGACTTTTTAATATCAATATTAACATAGAAATGAGCAAAAATTAACCTGTATTTCATTTTAGTGATGGTGTCCAATGTAATGAAGTTACCATTGAATCACCAATTCTTTTGGAGAACAAAGTCATCCTAGTATTCTAGTGGCAGTCTTGGTAGACGAAGCCAAACAGGTGTAGATTTTTTGAGATCAATAGAAGGGTCAAAGCCAGGTTTCCAGTGGCACAGTGAAAAGATATGTTTCCCATAAACCTAGGGGCCCAAAGAGAGAACATATAGTAGATCTTCAATAGTCTAAATTTGAATAGGAATAGCCCACCATCCATAGCACAAACTTCCACATTGGCCTTGAGGTGCCACTTAGCAGTTGACCATCTTCTTACCATGTCCCTAGTAGGGAAAAAAGAGAATTTTTTCCCACCACTGCATTCTCCATGGAAGAAATGATCCTAACACTAGTGTATTTAGGGATTGATATTTCAATATCAGAAGTGGAAATCACCACCTTCGATAGAGGATAATATTTCATTGTTTCTAGACTCGAGTTAAGAAACACATTCTTTTAACCCCTCTATTTTGGAGAGATAGAGATCATGACCACATTTTCAATAGTTAGAATTGGAAGCACAAGCTCTTCCACAACAGACAACACAAGAGGGTCCCTCGAGGTTTTTAGAGTAGCATGTTCTAGGGAAAGAACTCGATTAGAAGAGGACACCAATAATCTTTTCTTTTTGAAGAATATCAAAGGAAGATTGCTTCATCAAATCTTGCATCAAACTTTCCTAAGTTTTCTTCATCTCTTTTGATAATATAGCATTTTCTGCCAAACACAGAAATATTTAAGAATAGGATTCCATACTATAGCTCATAGGGAGTCTTTGAGCTATTTGTTCTTTCTTGTGCTCTATTAAGTATGCAAACTATTGTATGAATTGCTTCTCTTTAGTAGACTTCTGGTAGGTTTTCTTCTTTCATCACTGTCCTTGCTACTTCTTGATTAGTCATATTCTTCCTTTTAACCACTTGATTCTGTCGAGGAGTCACTAGTAGAATTTGGAAAATAAATGACTACGTTACTAAAACTTTTAGTCACGACAACTAAAAATGACTAAATTCTACTAATGTTTTGCAACATGGCTATACATGACTAATTTGATTGTCGGGTAAAAAACACAACTAAATAATTAGTCACACAAATGAAAATGACTAAATAAAGAGTCACACAAATAAAAATTGGAAAATATGATGTTAAAGTGGGTAATTAAAATAAATATTTTGAATTGGGAAATTATTGATGGGAGTGGGTTGTATTGTGCGCAAGGTTAATAGTGAATTGGGAAATTCTTGGTGGGAGTGGGGAGTATAGTAGAGTCTAGAATTTGGTAGAGGTAATTCAATGGGGGAGTGGGGAGTGCAATTGGAATTATTTGTGAAATTCACCTCTACAAACACAATGAGAGTTTGTTAATTATTAATGGATCTGGAGTTGACCAAAGAGGGTTTATGTGCCAATTTGATGGCATGAGGCGTTTTGGGTTTTAGCATATAAGTATAGCAACTACTTGCATGGGTGATAAAGCTTGTTTGGAGAGGACCTAAAGACTTCTAAAAAGGAAAGAAATGAATTTGGAGTTTGGTGCAACAAATTTGAAATTGACGAGGCCCTCTACAACAAAGTTGAATTTGGGGATGCCTTTTGCAGTGAATTCAGAGGTAATTCAAAACCCTCATTACTTAAACACAAAATCTAAATCTTTTTGATTGGCAACTATATCTATCTAGGAGAAAAAAATTGATGTATTATAAGAGATGAGTTACATAAATAGGAGGGTATCTTGTCATAAGACATTGACTACCATGTAACAATTTGGAGTTCTTGATATTGTGAAAGAATTGGATGCATTTATTATTGTATAATGAATAAAATTTAGTTACCTTATCTTGAAGTTTTCTATTTGTGGTCCATGTTAGCATGCATGGGTATGGCATTAATTTCTAATTTTGTAACCAATTCACCAACCTAATCCCTGAGACTTTTTTTCACTAAGTCTTCATGGAATGGGCAGTGCATGTACATCATAATTAATTTTTTATTGGTTGGTGTAACTTAGAGTAGTTACATAGGAAACTGAGTACCATAACCATACATAAAATTCTAATTTTAGCAGACTTTTTTTTATTAGTTTCCTATACACATTTTGGAGCATATGGGAATTGAACTTGCAACATGCATCCAAATTCCAATTCCTTTGATCAATTTTCCATTAAACCACGGGCTCATGTCCCTAGCCTAGACCTCAATGCTTGGGTAACATTGTGTGCAAGCCTAAGCTATTAATTGCATGGAATCCTAGAAGATGGTCTCATATGGCATAGTTGAAAGTTATGCTAGTAATTCAATTGTACCAAGCTATTTTAATTGATTCTATATGTCCAAACATGGGAGTATATCAATTTTTAGAACAAGTCATCTTATCTCAACATGTTGATAATTTATGCTAATAAGTAATGCTCAAAGTTACAACAAAGAGTTCATTAGCCTATTTGTTAGTGTTTGTGTATTCATTAACATTGACAAGATTGTCATATTTTTAAATGCTTGTGATTCATCAATAGAACAAGCATAAATTTTGTGTTCCATTGCTAAAGAATTTCTTTAATTATCATCTGGAAAAGGAAGGCCCTCAATAAAACATGGATAAAAATAACAATTTTTTTTATTTCTAGTCATCACGGTCTTCTTTTATGTACATTGTAGATGACATGTAAAATGAACATAAGTCTACATGATCAACAATATTTTTAGAATTACAACATGCTCCTATAAATGCAAAAAAATAGTATACAAAACCCCAAATTTTCCTTATCTTTGTGTATTATAATTTGACCAGTATTCTTTTTTTCTTAACTGAAACATATATTTTTATATTAGAAATATAAATGGCGAGGTGTCAGTAATAGATAGTTTACGACATATAATTTTAGTCTCGATTCCTCTTGCACATGGGAAACAAAACGAGGGAAAAGTAGTTGCTATGTTTCCTAATAATTAGCCATTGATAGTTGAGAATCCTAGAAGTAAAAAATACACAAAACTGACCATAGTGATTTATGTAGAGGTAGAACATATGATTCTATCGAGTGATGCCCAAATGTATTTCTTGAATTTGAATTGTTGTAGAGTGCTCTAATTCTAATCCTGTAGAGTACTCTATATCCTAATTTTGTGAAGTAATTTGAATTCTAGGTAAGTGTTGAATAGTGTTGAAGAGAATGAGTTTGCATGTATTAGACCCTGAGTAAGTTGAGTTTTTTAGATTTTTTCTTTTTTCTTGAAATAGGAAACAAAATTAATATTGGAATGTAGAACAATATAGATGGATCAATGTCAAAGGTTGACTGCAAATCAATACCATGCAAATGATGAGAGAGTACCCAATGAGAGGGACATGGACAAATATCCAAGTCCATGTAATGACTGTCCTGGTGGAAAGGTGAAAAAAATAAATGTGATTTATCGACATATGATAAGATATGGGCATAATGGTATACGCCCTTGAGATTACAATTATTATGAAGATATGATAAAATTGCAAAGTGTGAGAGATGAAGAGGCAACAAACATATATGAAGTGGCACCAAACATAGGTGAAGAGGTAGCAATGTTAGATGAAGGGTTTGAAGTTGATAGAATATTGAATGAGATTCTAAATGATGATTGGGTAAAGTCAATGGAGGATGCTTTAAATCTTGTGTATGCTAATTGCAAGTTAAGTCATTTGAAAAAAATCCTTCAAATTCTTAACTTGCAAGTGGTGTTTTGTTGGACAAATGAGAGTGTAGATTAGTTATTGGCATTATTAAGTTCATTGTTACCACCTAACTCCACATTTCCAATTAAATGAAGGCAATGTAAAAGAGCTAGGCTTAGGGTAGGAAAACACCCGCACATGTGTGAATGGTTTTGTATTATTTCCCAATAATATTGCAAGTGAGAGTGAATGTTCAAAATGTCATGAAGCGAGGTATAGACAAGGGTTGAAATCAGTTGTGGTTCCTAGAAAGATTCTTCACCACTTTTCAATAATCCCATGATTACTCTGAATGTATAGGTGCAAAGATATTGTTGAACTTATGCAATGGCATGCCCAAAATAAGAGCACTGATAAAAAACAATGACATGTGCCTGATTCTAAGACGTGGATGGAATTTTATAATAGATGGCCTTATTTTTCTCAAGATCCTTGTAATATAAGGTTGGGTTTGGCTCTATATGGGGTGAACCCATTCTTAGATCAAAGTACTAAATGGTGAACTTAGCTAGTGTTTTTAATAAATTATAACTTTCCTCCATAGTTAGCAACTAAACCGTTTTTCTTAATGCTATCATTGATTGTACCAAGAAAGAAAAGTGTGACTTCAAATACAATTGATGCTTATGTAGAGCCATCATATGATGAGCTAATGGAATCATGGAAAGGAATTGAAGCAATTCAATATTTAAGGGATGGTCATTCAATACAATTCACTTTAAGAGCTTCCTTATTATTTTTGATTCATGATCTTCATGCATATGGCACATTGTATGGTCTCGCTATTCATGGATACCATAGATGTATTGCTTGCAATTTTAAGGATTTTTTAAGGTACTCAAGAACTTTTCATAAGTGTATTTATTGTGGAAATCATGCTTACCTTAAAATGGATGATCCATATCATCGAAAAAAAACATATTTCAATGGTCAAGAAGAGAATTGTGAAGCACCATTGCTAATAATGGGTGATTACATTGTTGAGAATGGAAAAAAAATAATGTCATTTATAATTGAAAATGATGGGATTGCTGGTAGTAGATATGATTCATGTAATGAAAGTGGTGTAAAATGGCTGTGCATATTCTATAAGTTTTCATACTTTAAGGATATAGCCATTAGGCATACTGTTGACTTTATGCATACTGAGAAAATAGAGCCTATGCTATTATATAAAATCTTTTTGGTTCTTTTGATACTATTTCATCATGTGAAGACTTTTGATAACTAAAGATTAGTCAAAATATTTGGGTTGAAAAATATGATGATAAAAAAATATAAAACCTAGTGCTCCTTATGTATAGACAAAGAAACAATGCACACAATTCTTATAGTTGATGTCTCATAATTGCTTTCCCATTGGATATGTAAGTAATAGTATTAGAAGCCAAACTGACATTAAAAGCTTAAGATGCCCCAAGACCCATGACTATCATGTCATAATCAAGAATATTTTACCTATTGTGGTAAATATATCAAGTTTGAAAAAGGGACCAAGATTGGAAATTATAAGGTTGTGCCTAATATTATAGAGAATGCGTTTACTTGTATTAGATCCTTTGAAATTTTATAGTTTGAGGGAGGAGGTTGTTGAAGTCCTTTGTCTATAGGAACGGGAATTTCCACCAACAATCTTTAATATTTATATGCATCTTTTGATACATCTAGAATATGAACTACAACATTGTGGCCCAGTAAGAATGAGATGGATGTATCCTATAGAATGATATATGAAGGTTTTGGAAAAAAAAAATTGTACTAGGGAAAAATCGGAAGGTAGCATGTTTGAGGGATATTCAATGCAAGAGGCCATTGGATTTTGCACAAAAT
The DNA here is from genome assembly GCA_007258455.2 of Sequoia sempervirens. NCBI lineage: Eukaryota > Viridiplantae > Streptophyta > Pinopsida > Cupressales > Cupressaceae > Sequoia > Sequoia sempervirens. Next base: position 5,739 of record VDFB02078375.1, read on the forward strand.
ATATGAATGATTTTAAAAATGTCAATCAATGTGTATGGGATGATGATGAAGATGAGAGAGTTGCAGGTGAAGTATTAAAAGGAAATGGATGTCACTTCAAGCTATCACATCAAGAAAAAAGTGTGATACATGCTTATATTCTTGAAAAGACATCTTTGTTCGATAAGTGGCATAGGTAAAAAAAAATTACACAATAATTTATTCACTCAATTGCATCTACACATTTATATTATTAATCTTACTATTTGTACGTTAATATTATATGTAGAAAATATGAAGAAGATAATTAAATTTGGATGCAACATCGATCTCAAAAGGGTAGACATCATGATTTGATTGGAGGTGATTCTTTTACAAAATTTGAAGAATGAATTGCTAATGTAGTCAGTGATGCAAAAAAATAAGGTCAAGATACAACAATGAAGGAAAGTGATCTTTCACAATCTCCACATTTATGGGCTATGCATTTAGTGGAATGTGGGCCTATGGTAGTCATTTAGGAGTGGAAGAAAAAGAAAAAGGAAAGACAAATTGTGATTGTGTTGTTAGTGCTAAATTTCTTCACGAAACTGAGAATTTTTTTTATGTTGGATTCATCCAAGAAATTATTCAAGTAGATTTTGGGAAAATAGTCCTATACTATTAAAATGTAAGTGGATCCGAACATCCACAATATAAATTGATGAGTATAGATTTGTAATGCAAATACACAACAATTTTTATCAGATATGGATGAGCCATATGTTTCCCCTCTTCAAATTAACCAATCATTTCTAATCGATGATGTAAGTAGCCTAGGATGGTTGTATGTCATTCAAAAGTAGTCTTGTTTGAAACAAAAATTCATGGAAGTTGTCAATACAATGCTCGATGGGAAATATGTTAATTTAAAAGAAACATTCAAAGAAGTGGATGAAGATGATGGAGTGTTTGAAGAAGAGATTTTGATTACCAATGAGGTAATTGGGAGAGAGAATGTATTGCATGTCACAGATTAGGATGAGGAAGAAAATCAAGCAGATGTAGACATGAGTGATTAGGATTCTGATCTTGCTAGCAATACAAATGATTATGATGATGTTTTGTCACCTTAACTTGTTAGCTTGTCACCTAAACTAGCCTGTCAACTTAACTTGTCACCTAAACTTTGGTTATATGTATGGTGTAATTTATTATTGAATGTAATAAAGATCTGAGTATGGGTGTGCTTATTCACTATTGTTTTACTAATACATTTCTAAATGTAATCATCATTATTCTTCTAGTACATTGTATACAAAACTTGAGATGTTCATTGGTGATTTGAAGTGCATTTAAAGCTAGGTTCAATCATTCTTCTTAGTTTTCTTACTTTGATTGAAATTAATTTTGTTTAGTTAGAATATAATTTCTTGTATGTCCTATATATTTTCTAGATGCTAGAATTTTCTAACTTCTCTAGAACTGCTAGATATGAAAAGAAGCAAGCAAGGTCTAAAGTTATCAAATAATGCAACAAGATACTTGCGAAAGTAAATAACCCTTTAAAATCCTAGCAATAAATTGTAGTCATTTCTCTGATATTGGATAGATTTAGTTTTTAATATAGCTTCTAGCCTCCACATGCATTAAATATGCTTGTGTGAAGGAAGCAATAATGAACATCTATGATTTAATAATACATATAAATATCTTAACATTAGGTGAACAAAATATTTAACCTATACTATTAAACAATTTGTGGGAAAAGACAAGTAGAATTCCCTGTCATGCCCTTCCTTACTATTATGCACTCCCTAACTTTAGTATTGTCATGTTGTTTTGGATCATGCTATATTTTATTGCTTCAATTCTCACCTTTGATTATGCTATCAATTTTATTGCTTCAATTCTCACCCTTTGACATCAATGGCAATGGCGCTAGTCAATTAACCCCCTGACTTAAATCTCCTCATCAACTCATAGTGTTGCTCCTCCTATCTTCTATTTTCTCTGGCTTAGTCATAGTTCAAGGTTTATAAGTTCAAAATTCTTTTGACCCTTTCCACCATGATCAATTTCAATTTTTCTTCTTTTTTGTTGTGCATTCTATGACAAAAATAGTGATTACCAGTATGTCCACTAATTGTCTTCTTTGGATTGAAAATGCAACTCCTGAATTACCAAATTTTGTAATATAAATTGACTACTTTTCATATCATAGGTCTATTACAACTAGGGCTTATACCCTTGAATCCAAGTTCTGAAGGATTATGAGAATGACTTAACCATAGCATAGGGTTGACTTGTTTCTTTTTTAGTTTGAATCATACTGGAACTCCTTGTTAGAGTCCAACTAACTATTGTCAATTGATATCCAATTGAGAACACGTGATGTTTGGTTGATCGTTTCACCTCCCCGCCAATTTTCTCAAAATATTGTTGTCATGTCAATAAGGTGGGGAGGTTCCTTCACTATATTGAAGGGACCAACACTTTTTTCTCATATTTATCTCACCTGATATCCATAAATCCCTTCGATCTTTCATTTAAATGAGTTTAATATGATTACTAGTCAATTAACTTTTGTAAAAGTGAATTTTTATAGAGGTGAGGGCTCTCTTGGTTTTATGTTCTTTGCCAAAAAGATGGAATAGCTTGGTAATGGCTATAAGTAACTCTTCTCTAGTTCAAATACATTGAAATTTGATGATGTTGTTGGTTTTATCCATAGCAAGGAAATGTGACAGAAAAGCATAGGTGAGACTTAAACATTGGGTAATGCTTTAACTATAGAGAACAGGGGAAGAACATTGGATAGAGAAAAAATCCCAACAAATTGTGGGAAGTTGAAGAAAATTAGATCTAAATCTAGGGGAAGAATGGATTGCTGGCACTGTGGAAAGTCAAGACACTTGAAGAAGGATTACTGGTCTCGAAAGGGAAAACAAGGAGATAGACAACATGATGACATTAAGGAAGCTAATGTTGGAAGTAGTAAATTTCAAGATGCTTTAATTCTGTGTTTAGATAATGTTAATGATTCTTGGGTAATAGATTCAGGGGCTTCATTTCATGCATGGGAAATATTTTGTAGATTATGTTCAAGGTGATTTTGGACAGGTATATTTGGGTGATGATGAACCTTGTTAGATTGTTGAAAAAGAAAAGATAAAAATCAAGTTGCAAATGGAAATGAATAGTTACTATAGGAGGTAAGACATGTTCCAAATTTGAGAAGGAACTTAATTTTTGTAGGACAACTAGGTAGTGAAGGCTGCATAGTTACCTTTTTAGACAAAGTCTAGAATCACTAAAGGTGCATTAGTAGTAGCTAAAGGTGAAAAGGTAGGCACATTGTATTTGTGTATTGGTAATACTTATTCTACCTTAGCTGCTACATAAACTAGTAAGACAATTATAACACTTGCTATAGGGAAATAAACATAATTGTGGCATCATAAACTTGGGAACATGAGTGAGAAAGGGATGAAGATCCTTCAGTCTAGAAAGTTTCTACCAGGTCTAAAGCATATTGACTTGGAGTTCTATGAAAATTGTGCTTATGGAAAATAGAAGAGTCTAATTTCTCAAAGTTAGGAAAGAGAAGAAGAGTGAGAAATTAGAGCTTGTGCATTTAGATGTATGGGGACCAACTCAAGTATCTTCTCTTGGTGGTTCTTTCTATTATGTTATTTTTATTGATGATGCAACTAGAAAAACATGGGTGTATTTCCTAAAAAATAAATCAAAAGTATTTGAAAATTTTAAAAAGTGGAAACCTTTGGTTGAGAATGAGATAGGAAAAAGGTTGAAGTGTCTCAGATTTGATAATGGAGGCAAGTATTGCAGCAGATAATTTTAAAATTATTGATTTTACAAGGGAATCTATAGGCAAAAAATGGTTCCTGGAACCCCACAAGAAAATGGTGTTTGAGAGGATGAATAGGACCATTATGGAGCATGCAAGGAGCATGAGATTACATGGTGGACTACCCTTACAGTTTTGGGTAGATTTTGTACATACTATTGTTTATTTAATAAATAGGGGACCCTCAAATCCTTTGAATGATGGAATTTTAGAGGAGGAATGGATGGGTAAAAAGGTAAACTATTCATTTATGAAAACCTTTGGTTGTGAATCTTTTTTCCATGTTGATATTGAAAATAGAACCAAGCTTGAGACTGAATATAAAAAATGTACCTTCATTGGATATGAAGTAGATGAATTTGGTTATCGGTTATGGGTTATGAAAATTATAAAATCATTAGGAGTAGAGATGTTATATTCAATGAGAAGGTCAAGTATAAGGATCAGCTGCAAGAAAAGAAGTATGAAAAGGCCAAAAAGGAATATGTGGTGTTGGATGAGATTCCAGAAAATAAAATGACAATGGTACTTGATGCTCAACAACAAGTTATCCCATAGACTCCTACAAGTGTTAGACATTCTACAAGGATAACTAGACCTCTAGAAATATTTTCTCCATTGTTATATTCCATATTATTAATTGATTTTGGTGAACCTGGAGGTTATGAAAAAGCAATGCAAGTAGATACCAAAAAGCAATGTGAGCTAGGCATGAAAGAGGAAATGGATTCCTTAATGCAAAATCAGACTTGGGACTTAGTCTAATTGCCTATAGGTAGAAGAGAATTTCCAAATAAATGGGTTTAGAAATTGGAGGAAGACGATGGAGGTAAGAAACAATATAAGGCCATACTCATGGTAAAAGGTTTTGCACAAAAAAAGGGTATATATTTTGATGAAATATTTTCTCCAGTTGTAAAGATGACTTCTATTAGAACTATTCTAAGTCTTGTGGTTGTGGAAGACTTGCATCTTGAATAGCTAGATGTGAAAACAACATTTATCCATGGGGATTTGGAAGAGGAAATATACATGCAGAATCCACAAGGATATGAGGTCAAGGGTAAGGAGGAACTTGTGTGTAGGTTAAAGAAGAGTTTGTATGGCCTAAACCAAGCACCTCGGCAATGGTATTTGAAATTTGATAGTTTTATGGCTGAACAAGGTTACAAAAGATGTCATTCTGATTATTGTGTTTATTTTAAGAAATTGGGTAATGGTGGTTATATTATTTTGTTGCTTTATGTTGATGACATGCTTGTTGTTGGGTCTAACATGCAACATATTAGAGAACTTAAGCAAAAATTAGCAAATTCATTTGCTATGAAGGATTTAGGTGCAACAAAACAAATCCTTGGTATGAGGATCACATGGGATAGGACAAACAAGAAAACATTTTTGTCTCAAAGTGAGTATGTATAGAAGGTGTTGAAAAGGTTTAACATGGAGAATACAAAAGAAGTTAGTACACTTTTTCCTATTCATTTTGAGTTGACTAAGGAGATGTATCCAAAGACACAAGAGGAGGAAGAAAAAATGTCTAACGTACCATATGCATCAATAGTTGGTAGCTTGATTTATGCAATGGTATGCACAAGGCCAGATATTGCACATGCAGTGGGAGTTGTGAGCAGGTATATAAGAAATCTGAGAATGGAATATTGGAATGTGGTAAAATGGATTCTTGATATTTGAGAGGTACTACTTTAAAGAAACTATGTTTTGGAGGAACCAATTTTGCTCTAAAAGCATAAACTAAATTTTATCTAGCAGGTGATATTGATAGCAGGAGTACTACAAGGTATGTTTTAATTGTAGGAGGTACTATAGTTAGTTGGATTTCAAGACTGTAAAAGGTTTTTGCACTTTCACCTACTGAAGTTGAGTATGTTGCTACTACGGAAGCTAGAAAGGAGATCATTTGGTTACAACATTTTATGGAGGAATTGGGACAATGCCAAGAAGATATCCCTTTGTACATTAATAGCTAGAGTGCCACTCATCTTGATAAGAATTCAGGTTTGCATTCAAAAACTAAGCACATACAGCTTAGATACCACTTCATCTGGTTAGTTTTGGAGGATGGACAATTGAAGTTGGAGAAAATTCACACAAGTGAGAATCCTGTAGATATGTTGAAAAAGGTAGTTACATGGGAGAAACTGATTTCCTCATCAATTTCCATCGGCCTTCACAAATGATAATGGTGGACATAAGAAACCAACCGGACTTGTAATCTAGTGGGAGTTGCAAGTGTAGTGGTGTTGTGCAGGATCAATCTCCAAGTGGGAGATTGTTTGGTGTGGAGCCTAATCAGTCTCCAAGTGGGACATTGTTGGTATGTGGTGACTGATCATGCAAATATTTTACACTCGTAACATATTGTGGGGTTTGGTGCATTGCCTCAAATTTTATTTTTTTGGTTAACACATCAAGGTTTTTTCCCGTTGACATGTCAATTTTTTCTAGTTTACACATCAAATGAAAAATGACCTTGTAAAACCCTAATTGTAGAAGGTTTCAAAAAGCTTGTTATAAGTGGCTGGGATGTAAGTTGTGGTGTGGTATTCACAAGATTGTAATATGTTTTGCACTGGATAATAAAATCATTGGATGGCTAAGTTTCTATGGATGTAGTCCATATTGGGTGAACCGCATTAAAATTTTGTGTTGATCTCTTTTGTGTTATTCTCATTGCTATTACTAGGTTATTTAATGTGCATATAATTGTTAATGTTTATTGCTCCAATTTGTTTAAACCCTAATAGTGGAAATCCAATTCATCAAAAAATATTTCACAACCATCTATTAGACACCCAATAAGAGCCTCTCTAGATCATGTCAACTAAAATGAAGGGTACCAACATGTAATGAGTTGCATATATGATCTCACTGAGAATTTTTCATAGTTGGTTTCCTTCGTTAAGCCTATAGTTTCTATAAGGGATGAGCATAATTCCATGAATTCAGATGAGGTAAGAGGCTCTGTTGATCTCATTTCTTCTTGTTTGAAAATTCTATATAAAAATGCCTCTTAATATGTAGATTGAAATCTAGGCATAGGGGAATCCAACCCAGATTCTTTATTATTGGAGTGATCCAGAAAATGTTCTTTTGGAAAAATTTATAGCTTGCATTCTTTACTTGACTATTGAATGCTTTGTATATTTTTTGCATGATTGTTAAACCACATGCAATTTTTTTTTTATCAAAGAAGCATGAAAACAAAAATGCCTTGATGTCAACAGAGCCGCCAATATTGATAGTGATCATGATGAATTGGACAAGAATGTGCAACACAATCATAGTTGTGTTGAAGTTGAGGTAATATAATAGTTGTTGTTAGTTATCTATCCCAATGTTTTGTCATTCTTCATGCTTAAAATATTATTTTGGACAAAAATCTATAGCTTTTTCATTCTTTAATTTGTAAGTTAATTTGTCCCAATGTTTTTTCATTCAGATTATTTTGGACAAAAAAATATCACTTTTGCATTCTTTGAGTTGTAAGTTAGTCTGTCCCAATGTTTTGTCATTCTTCATGCTTAAAATGTTCTTTTAGACAAAAAATTTATAGCTTTTTTCCTTCTTTACTTGACTTATACTAATTTTTGTATGATGATTAAACCACATGCAAAGCAATTATATGAAAGAAGAACAAAAAGAAAAAGGCCCTTTCAATAGAGCTCTCTACAAAGCTGCCAACTTCATGTCAATGTTGATAGTGATTATGCTAAAATTGATGAGCATGTGCATGATATTCATAGTAGTAGTGGTGTTGAACTCAAGGTGAGTGCTATGAAACCACATGCAAGTAAGTGTTATTAGAGTAAGTAATGGTTGTTTTATTATGTAAAAAAGGTAATCATTACCTATGTGATAGAAGCTAGTTAGAATAGTAGTGAAGTGTAATTAGCTAGTATACATAGATTATGGAAATAAGGGAGAACATATAAATTACATATGGAAGCTTAGAGATTAGTTGTAATAAAGTGCATACATAGATTTTGACAATGTATTAGTGCATTGTGTTCAGGGATGTCATGGTCCTCAGTGGGGGGGACTTCATTTCCAATCCATGTCACTTTTTGGAGTACTCATACATTCTAGCACTATTGTATTTTTTCCCTCCATTTGTTTGTACCATGCAATGGGTTAGTTTTTTTTCAGAGTAAAAACTTGCTTCTTTGTCATTCAATAGAATAAAAAAAAAACATAATTTATTTATTTATTTTAAGACATAAGACATTACATATATATCTGTAAGAAAAAAAAATGACAACACTTTTCCACCATTGTCAAAAAATTATTTTTCCTAGATATAGCACTTTGAGAAAAGGAAAAGACTTCCAGATTACAATGACATTGACCCTAAGAAGCATAACAAGTCTATACTAGAGTTAATCAAAACCTTTTTTACTCTTTTCAAACATTTTGACCAAAAGTACCATTACTATCACATGACCTAGCTTCATTTTTAGTTCATCAAGGGATTGTATCTACAACCACTTTGGTTGTTCCAACAAAAAAATAAGAATGTATTAGAAAACATATTTTTGAGTAAAAGACTCAAGTCAAAAGAAAATCATAGGTGGAAGTAATTACCATAACCAAAATATCAAACCTTGTGTATATAGATTTAAAATGATGGGACAAATATAGCTAATACAAAGATCAAACAAGTTGTAAGCTTAGAAGTTGTAAGGATATTTGTTTGATCAAATTCCTATGTAAAGCCAAGGAATTTACATAGCTTTGTGAAAAAAAAAATCATTTTTTTTCATAAAGAAGTTGAATCCTTACCTATTGAGGCACAAACTCATATGTTAGTGTTTCTAGTATTTTTAGGAATGGAATTTCCTTGTAATCCTACTATTATATTGATATAACTAACCAAGCATGATGTTTTCTATAACACCCTTGAGAGGCTCTCCTTTTGCAAAAACAACAACATCCAAAAGGATATCCACAGTGTCCTCAAATGAATGTCTCATCATTTGACCTATATCATTACAATTGATACCATGTCAAGTAATAGCCATAAAATGACCTCGATATGTCAGTGTGACACATAGAATAGCTAAATGCCTATAGTTCATATATGACCCATCAAAATATATCACAACTTAGAGCTCATCCAAAAGATATTTTCTCAAAGCCTCTATTCTAAGAACTTCAATAACATCAATCAAGTGATTACTTGTTGTCCTTGTAGCATCCACATCTTCATGGCACATGACTCCTAACATATTGAAACCTTCTATATCTAACATTGATTCTAAATCAAATAGCAGAAAGTTAAATTTTGTTTAATAGGTTAGGTGCATGATTTCAAGTTTCCTATTGTCATTTTCTAATTTCTTATTGATATTTATCGAATTTTTATTTATGTGTTATAAAATGTTTTATATCTCAATATAATGAATTTTTTTTGTTTGTTGCATAAATGTATTGATAAACTCCAAGAAGGGGATAAAGTTGGGGTGTTGGATCCGTTTGATGGTGTTGTTGTGGGCATTGGGTAGATTCACTCACTATCTATTGTAGATGGAGTCAAATTGAAAGGAACAAGATATGCAAATGTAAATATTTTAAAGGTTGCAAGTAACATACCCCTTCCTTATGAAGACAAAATAGATGGATTTTTTTATTTGAAAGAGAAAGAAGGAACCTTCACATGTTGGCCACTAAAATATTTGCAAAAAATGACATAGTTGATATCTATTATGTACTAGTTGTTAGACAACTTGGCCCACTGCTTTATGTAGTAGTTTTAAAGTGTTGTTCATGGATCTTTATCAAGGTGTATATGCAAGAGTTGGAAACTATTAGATTTTGACATTTTTGATTATATATATATGAGCATCTTACAGTTCATCAAAATTGCATTATATTTTTATTGCAAATTACCTTTTTTTTTATCATGATGTTGAGTCAATATTTTAACTTCTAGTATATTGTAGCTTGTTTGTCTATGTAATTTTTTAAATTTTATTTTATGTTTTAATTCAAGTTTAATAATATGTTTATTTCTGTATTATACAATTTATGATATTTAATAAATTATTCATATCATATAAATAAAAATTTACTACTAAACTAGTAGTAAATATAATGATTATGCAATTAATAAACAATGTATCAATATACTACCAGTTGAAAAAAATTAGTGAACAAAAACAATTAAATAAACTACCAAATGATGACAATTAAAAATTAAAATGACTAAATTTACTACCAATTAATGGAAATCAGTCAATTAAAATGACTAAATATACAACTAGTTGACATCAATTAATAATTAAATTGACTAAATATACAACTAGTTGACATCAATTAATAATTAAATTGACTAAATATAGAACCAATTGATAGAAATTAGTGAATAAATATGACTAAATATATGACCAGTTGAAAGCAAAATAATGATTAAAATAACTAAATATACTACCAATGGATGGAAATCGATTAATAAAAATGACTAAATAAACTACCAATGGATGGAAATTGGTAAATAAAAATGACTAAATATACTAACAATTGACAACAATTAATGATTGCAATGACTAAATAAATGACTTCCATGACTAAATAAATGACCAGTTAACAACAATCAATGACTAAATTAATGACTAAATATACTACCAAATTGATCAATCAAAACAACCAATAAATGACTAAAAATAGTTTAGTCATAAATTTGGTCATGTTATAAATGATTGACAATAAACTATTAATAGTCATGTGACCAAGCTCAGTCATTTATATGCAATTTTTAGTAGGTTTTTTAGTCATTTATTGTTGTTTTTCTACTAGTGAGTCCTAGGGGCTGACAAATGCCTCTTTATTCCTTGAACTTCACAAAAAATATTAAACTCATTGGAGGTGAATTCTCCACCTCTATCAAATCTCAAACATTTGATTTTTATATCCATTTCATTCTCAACCATAGCTTTAAATGCCTTAAATCTAGAGCTTTTGAATTTTCTTTGAGAAAAGTAACCCAAGTCATTCTATAATAATCATCAATTAATAGCATGAAATACCTATCACCTTGAAAACTTCTTATTCTGGTAGGTCCACAAAGGTCTATATGCACCAACTCCAAAGGACCAATAGTAGATTGTTCTTTGACTTTGAAACTCTTTCTATCTTGCTTCTCAATTTGATATCCCTTACAAACTACATTTATTGACTTTGTAATCTTTGGCATATCTCTCACAATTTGAATTGAATTGATCCTCACTAGGCTATCAAAATTGATGTGACACATTCTTCTATGCCATATCCAAATTTCATTAAATTGAGTCATAAAGCAAATACCATTAGCACCCTTGAGCTAATAAACATTTCCATATGTTCTTCCTACAACTACCAAAGTTTTGGATCCTTTTTTGATCTCACAACCATCATCTTGAAACATAAGGTTATATCCTTTGCTACACATATTTCCTATATTGAAAAGGTTATGCCAGAGACCCTTAACATAAAGAACATAATCTATATTATGCTTTCCATCAAAACTGATTGAACCTTTTCCACATATCTTATTAGATGTATCATCACCAAACTTAACGAGACCTTGTTCAAATTTCTCAAGTGTAACAAACTTACTCTTATCACTAGTCATGTGATTTGAGAATCGACTATCAATGATCCAATTATTCTTCTCTTCTCTAGCATGAATAGACATCACCATTATTGCTTCAATATTATGACCTATTTCTAGAGCACTTTCCTTCATACATCTCTTAGAGTTAGCATAATTAGTTCCATCATTTAGAGCCATGAACAAGCATTCATTATCTTCATCGTCAGGGTAATTATATTTATTATGAAATATGTTGGAATCTTCTTTAACACAATAACTTCTCTTAACTGATTTACCTTTGTTCTCCTTAAATTTAGCTTTTGAAGCTTTGATAGGACATCTTGTAGCATAATGACCAATCTTTCCACAATTCAAACATTTGAAAGGTAACTTACCTCTGTATTTTCTAGAGCCCTTTTTCAATCTCATAAAGTTTTCTTCTACATCATCAATATCATTTGGATCTGATTCTTCATTCTTTTTCAACTTTTCTAACTTTAAAGTAGTCTCATTCTTTGAATCACCAAGACAAAACTCTCTTAATTCAAAAGTAGTTAACGCACCAAACAACTGATCTTTAGAATATAGATTGAAATTTTAAACTTCTTCAATAGCAAAAAAATTATAACTATAAGACTTAGGTAGAGTTCTTAGTACCTTCTTTACTACTTCATCTTCTTCAAGTTTTCCACTAAGGCCTCTAATGGAATTGACAACTTTTTCCACTTCATGCATGTAGCTTTTAATATCTTCATCCTCTAAAATCCATAGGGTTTCAAATTTGATCTTTAGGTTTTGCATCTTAGCTTGCTTGACTTTATCATCTCCTTCATAGATACTTTCCAACTTCTTCTAGATCTCACTAGCAGATTTACAATCCATAAATTTCACAAGTTTAGTATTAGAAATACCACTAAAAAGAGCATACCTTTCCTTTACATTGTTCTCATAGGCCTTGATCTCATCATCAGTGCTCAAACCATTTGTAAGCACAATATATCTAGATTCAATAGATTTCTAAACTCCAAATCCTAGCAAAAAAAGGAAACCTTCCATCCTAGTCTTTCAAAATGCATAATTTGATCCATCAAAAAGAGGATCTTCCTTCTTGTGTGCCATCCCAAATCTACCTCAAGCGATGAAGCTTTCTTCCAAGGAACCTTTCTCTGATACCAATTGTTGAATGCATAAGACAACTGAGAGGGGGTGAATTAGTTTTTCATTAAAATATCAAACCTTGACTAACATTCAAATTAGCCTTAATTTATTATAATGATTTAGCATGAGAGTAAATAGTAGAAATTAAAAATGCAACACCATACACAACAAAATACCAGATTTATGTGGAAAACCCAATAAGGGAAAAACCATGGTGAGGATTAGCTCACAATATAAATTAATTTCAACACCGAATACAATAGTCTCACTATCAAAAGGCTCACTGCCTAAAAGAAATAAGAGTTCATTGCCAATGGCTCACTGCTACAATAGAAAAGTTCCACCATTGCACCACTAGTACATTCACACTCTCTCTAAAGAACGTAGACACCTACTCACTACTTCTGGTAGTCTTAGGTATTAAATCTTTCACACACTTCACATCATAATTCACATCACACACACATCCTCCATCAATTCAACACATATATATACCCATCACAACTTTGAAAAAAATTTACAAGGTTAGCTATGCACCTCAACCATGCAAATTCAAATTAGGTTGGCAAGTTAAGCATTCCCATAGTGGAGAGAAATGAAAGTGGACCACATCACACCTTAATTTGGACCTAAATTTACTCATATACACCATTCCACACTTCTAAAAACACTGAAGCATATCTATAATAGTGTAAACACCCAAGGTCGGTCGAAGCTATGTTAATGCCATTAATCATTTAAGTACATACTTCCTTTTATCAAAGACGACTTGCAAACCACACAAAAAAACTCAAACACAATCTAGAATATTCCATAAACACCCTAAAATTTAACAAAATTATTTGCAACAACTTTCACCTGAACAACACATTTATCCTATACATCTAGTTAACCTTCCACATACTGTAACTCAAGAATCTAACCTTGTGGAGCACCAAAATTTGAACAAATCACTCTAGAGATAGATATGAGCAATGTAAGCACACCCTTAGATCCACAAGACTAGAAACCAAACTATGTAGAAATGCAAAGCAAAACCATTTCTCCCAGACAACACTACTTTCACAGTTCACACATTGGTGAACACAACTTTCTCTGCACAATGCTCTAGGACAAAAAAATCTAGATATAATACCTTTGAAATCCTCTTATCAACATATCTAAACCACATAAGAAGATCTTCAATTCAAAAAAAATGTGGAGCAAAAACTAGAACACTACTTTGCTACATTGAATACTCTTTACCACAATGTTTCCTCATTTATTCAAATTTTATTAAAAGCACTTGGAAACAAAACACCACAAATATCATCTCATCATCTACAACACTTTCTCATTACAACCAAACCAACTACGGTACAATAGGTCAACCACACACATGCTTATCAAGTAAACACTAGAGGTTGGCACCGGGGAGACTACTAATGACAACATAATGCAACAAATCAAAGAATCTCTAAGCTTGATATCAATGAAACAACAAATATCTATTAACATCAATGATAACACAAACTACATAGACTTACAAAATATAGGGTTATAGGGTCAAGAGTATGAGTATAGATTTTAATTTTTAGGGTGTATAGTTTAGGGTAAAGGGTAATGATTATAGGGTTGAGGGTATAGGTCAAAGATGCAGGGATTGAGGTTGATTGTATAAGGTATCTAGGGTTGATGTGTAGGGTATAGGGTATTTAGTTTATAAATGAGGGTCTTTGTGTATGTGTCTCTCTCATCATTCCCTTTCCTTCTCTCTTTCTCTTATTTCCCAATTTGTTAAAGGTTGCAAAATCTCAATAAATATTATTTGGAACTCACCAAATTTGTTGAGTGCCAAATAGCCTGCACTAAAAGTAGTAAAAATAGGCATGTGACCCATGTTTCAGGTTCATATTCTTTGATTTTTTCTAGTTTCTACACATTATTCAACAAAGAAACACTTTTTCATGGTGTTGGAATCATGAACAAGCATATTTTGCACATTCTATCACTTTTCCACCATCATTTTGTTCGTTTGACAACATAGAAGATGAAAATTTGATGTTTTTAGGAAAAAAATGATTATATGAGGTAAAATTTTCACATTTATAGAATTTAAATGTTTATTATGATTGTCTTTGTTTAAATTTGAGAATATAAACCCATTATTTTCATAATTTTTACTAATCCTATTATATTTCATAGAATTCAACATTGAATTCACAATAAATTACATAAAAAGTAAAAAAAAAAGGTTTGGAGAAAAAATGAAAAAACATGACATAATTTGCAAATTGTAATATTGAATCTAAAATTTTAAGGTGCATTCTATATTTCTTAAGTGTTTTATTCTTATCACCTTATCACATAGTTCAATTGTAATAAATTTCATTTTGTTTTTTTCTTTTTTTATTTTTTTACTTGAATTTATGATTATGTTAACATGTTCTTAGTCAATATGTCATTGATATGTGCACACCTTAAGTTGTCCATGTCAACAGAAGTGAACATTACTTAATTTTTTTAACCTTGCTTAATGGTGCATACATGTATAATTTATCATCATGTTGAGGAAATGACTAAAGACTCTAACAATGGATGTGAATGAAGATGAGAATGCAAAAAAAAAAGAGAAAGAATGAGGCAACTTCATGAAGGAAGGAAATTGATCACCATAGAAGAAGACATGCCTATTCAATAGGAACATGAACCATCCATGCAATGTAAGAGAGATGTGGAATTGGAATCACAAAGGAAATAGATGGAAAACCTCCATGGAATGAGAGAATTAAATCTTGAAGTTGGGGGCACATAATCTACCACAAGTCAAGTTGAAGGCACACCATCTACAACATGTCATGTTGAAATTATATTAGCATTCACATCTCAAGTTGGAGACACTCCATCTTCCACATCTCAATTTGAAGGTACACCATCTTTTACATCTTAATTTTAAGTTGTGTCATCCTTTTCATCTCTAGTAGAAGGTACATCATCTATCCCCAATGTTGTTGACATTCCTAATGTTGAGGAAACTCTACCCTTGAGAACACCTCCTAGAGTTTTTGCATAGAAATCCTAAGTATTTGATTAATATTGATGCTAATATTTTGAAACCAATGGTTGATAAGATTCCAAAGAGTACTTTTAAAAGATATGCTAAGAGGATATGGAGATTTTTTTTGAGAAGTTAAATGAGACTGGAAGATGTCAACTATCTATTGAAACAAAAAGAAAATTAAAATTTAGGCTCATCATGAAGATTCTTGGGCTAATAACATCAGATGATTCAAGTGATAAATCTATTACAAATAATTTAATGAGTGCATATAAGAGTGTGAGGTCTACCTCACGCATGAAAGATAGTAATGTCACTCGATGTTTCATTACATCAATAATGGTAAACAATCAAACTAAGAAACCTCACCTCATTACAAAGACAAGTAAATTATTGAAAATAAGTGTATAATCTCTAATGGGAGCCATGGGAAGGCATCAAAGAGTGGAGGATCCAAATAACAATGAATTATGGACATTCTTCAATAGACTATCGTAGAAATATAAAGCAATTGTTGAAGTCTTGAGATCCCTGATTGAATAATTTTGGAAGAATAACACAAGGGTCTCTCCCAATCAAAGAGATGTTTTAAGGATGATTAGAAGTCAAATTTGTGATCCAAATCTAAATCATTTTTTGGATATGACTCAAACACAATTCATCAGGACAATCATTGGTGCATTAGAGCAATCATAAATTCATTAGGACTATCATAAATTCATATGGTCAGCCAAAACTTGATATTGTGATGGTTATATATTCATTAGGACTATCATAACTTCATTAGAATGGTCTAAGGTTCATTAAGACAGTCATAAATTCATCATAACTATCATAAATTTATTAGGAATGTTAGAAATTTATTAAGAAAATCATAACTTTGAATTTAGTACATTATGGGGCCAAACCGACAATGCCAACACATCTAGATGGGTGGTTTTATGGTAGAAAAGGTCATATTTAAAAACCCATCTACCCCAAACGTTGCAAACTACATTGTGTCAACACTTTCTCTTAAGAGCCCTAATTGCCAAAAAGTGGAAAACTTTGGAAAACTATTTCTCATAAACCATGGAACCTATAGAATTTTTTTTTGAAAGTACAGGGTCATGTAGGTTCCCTCCACAATAAACTTTCTCAATTTTTGAAATCTCCAATCCACTTGACAATAGTGATAATTTTTTAAATGTCAAAAAAAGTGTCATATGTGTTTAGTAAATTTTTTTCAAGAGCCATACTTTTCATTATGTTTAAATTGTGGGGCTAAATTGATAGTGCCAACATGTCTCATTAGGTGGGTTTATGCTAGAAAAGGTCCCATTTTGTAGCCCACCATGCCCAATCATTATAAACTACATTGTGTCGATGCTTTCTCTTAGGAGCCCCAAGTGCCAAAAGTGGAAAAATTTGATGAGATATAATTTTTCTAAGATCATGATACTTAGAAACATTTTTTCTAAAGGTATAGGGTCATGTAGGATCCCTCTAGAATAACCTCTCTTAGTTTTTCATATCTACAAGTCATTTGGCCATGGCAACAAGTTTTCGCACATTAAAAAAAGAGTCAAATGTATTGAAGAGAAAGTTGCAAGGTAGCATAATTTTTGTTATGGGGCCAAACTGACAGTGCCAAAATATCAAGGTGGGTGGGTTTATGCTAGGAAAGGTCCTATTTTGAACCCTAGCATGCATAATCATTCCAAACTACATTGTGTCAATGCTTTCTCTTAAGAGCCCTAAATGCCAAAAAATGGAAAACTTTGATGAGTTTTTAAAATGTGGTACTTAGAAACATTCAATATGAAGGTATAGGGTCATGTAGGGTATTCTACAATAAACTCAGTTTCATCTAACCCATTTGACCATGGTGGCAAGTTTTTTCATGTTGAAAAGTGTCAAATGTAGTGCCCTCTGCATTTCACCTACAAGGTTGTTCGTATGTAGTTTGCTAATTTTCCATTTGATTAAGTTGGTCGATAAATGTTTCTGATTACATTACTGCATTAAAATAGAATTATTATATTAAAATGCATTGTGATAATTAAAATAAAAGTTTTATATATAATTGTGGTATTGATAAAATAAAATATTATTAATAATTTATTTGGTTTAAATAAATTAAAATTATGATTAATAAAGAGATAAAAATAAATATGTTAATTAAATTTTGGTGCAAATGGAATTAAAAGGTAAGTTAAAATTTATAAATTAAATATTTTAAAAGTGGATTTATGGTGTGCAAGTAAAAATAAATATATTTTATTTATAATTAGATTGAGGAGTGAAAGTAATGAGTAGTTGGGAAAAGAAAAATAAAATAATTAAATTTAAAATGGTATGTAGTAATGGACATGATGGGTAGTAAATAAATTGGTTAATCTGCATAAAGAAAGGGCTTTTGGTTATTTTTCTGAAAAACTAATCTTTTTGCTTCCGTGAATAATTTTCCTGTTCTTGGAGTTTTCTGGTTCTTGAAAGTTTGTTTCTCGATTTTGGAGGCTTTGGAATTGGGGATTGAAATGTTCATTGAGATCTTGGAAGTGTGTTAAGCTGCAAGCTAGGAGTGGTGAGCTCTGCAACAAAACTTCCTTTGAAAAGCAGGAGAATCCAGGCTCCACCATTTTCCTAGCTTATATTTTGTTTAGGAAATGAATGTTAATGTTGAGTTGTTTGAAACAAATGATTCTTTGTTTATTTAATCTTGAATCGAATAAATTAGGAATTACATCTTCTGAAAATTTTAGCTAAGACTCTTGTTGGAAATCATTTGTGCTTGCTCTATATCCATTGCACTCCTGGTGATGGTGCCTGCTATTTACCAATGCTAGAAAACCCCTTAAGCTTTTATGTGTATTCTCCATTGTTACCTGTGATTTATTTATTGTCGACAATCTGAAATTGGTGTATGGTCTCTTGAAGACACCAAATTCTTTTATTTCATTGATATAAATCTTTGTGTTCTTGTGTTTTTAAAATATGTGAATGCCCTGATACGTATTGGATTCCTTTAATTTCAATGGCCATAGAATGCCCTGTTTCTTTGAGTTTTAGAATCATACAATGGTGATACTTGGCTTTGGAAATTCGATGTCTGTCAATACGTATGACCTAACCCAATTTTTTTACAGAGTGTAGTTGTTCATTGTATATTCTTATATTTGAAGTTTGAATTATGAGCTAGTATGGTAAACACGAAGCCTGTAGATTTTGATGCCCCCTCACTTGTGTATTTCTTGCTTTATCAGTGTTGAAAATTATCCCTTGTGCCTCTGTCGCCAGTATGAGAGCGGCGGAGCTTATGTGAGGAAATTTAATCTCCTTGTAGAGTGATACAACCTATGTTCTCTCATTGCCTCTTTATAGTCTGATGAAGTAGATTTCTTATAATATTGGCATCATTTTAAATGTGGGTATTCAACTCTAAGAAGTGATGGCTTGTTTTCTCTTTATCACTGTTGATAGCAATGGAAATGCCTCATGCAATGGATTCATCCATATGCAGATGTACTACATGTTCCTCTTGCCCTGTAGATTTCATTTGTTGCATTAAAAGTCTATCAATGGTACTTTAAGATATTCGATGTATTTGATTACATACAGATAACCGTATTCTTCATAGGCATAATTTTTGTGATATTTGTAAGTAATATTATCACTGACATATGAATCCCTCCATGGTTTGTGTCTCTTTATTTGCTACTTCAATTTCTTTTTGTTTGGAATTCTTGTTTTGTGCCTGGTGTTTATGCATCTTCTATATTGATATTGGGTGAAATGCATTAGGGATGGAGTTCGAATCATATGCTTAATGTAGCAATTGATACTTTCATTCATATTTTTGGGTATTCGAAAGTTATATTTTAGGTTGATATATAATATATTGCATTCATTTCAGTTCTGTGAGCATGTACTTTGATTGGTAATAAATTACTTTTCATTCGATGACTTATAGTAAATTGTAGTCTGCATTCAATATTCCTTGTTAAATATTTGATGTAATAGATAATTTGTTTATATATATTATTATATGCATTGACTCATATAACCATATTTGGTGTTTACTCTTCATTAATTGAAAGTTGTATTAATTAATCCGACACTCTTATCAAATGTGAATAGGTAGTTCCATACCTTCTTTAAATAAGTAATCTAAATAGACATTAGGGTTCAAGTTTATATTTTGTATCCTTTGATTGAAAAGATAGTTTCTTTATGTATTTCAAATGTATGTTTTTAGCTTATTATATTCAGCTTTGTACCAATGTATTATCTTGTAATTCTACTTGAAGTTCTTAACTGTTAAATTGATGTGTAGCATTACTTGAGTTGCAAATGTCTTCATGGCCTTGGTTATGGATTGTTCATGATTGCTTGTTTATTGTGAGGTTGCTTTAAATAGTGTATTTCATGATTGCAATGATGGTTGATTCCTTGTGTTGAATTATGTACATGATTTTGGAATTTAAGTTGATTTTGATTATCGAGATTGATTTTTGAATTGAACTATGAATCGGTTGATTACTATTATTGACATGGTTGTTGATTTTGTTAAAGTTGTTTATCAGCTAAATCGTAAGTTTGTTAGGTAATTAGTGGTTGGGTATCATGTGAGGAGAAAATTGAGGTCTCCCTTGGATGCCCTGTCGATTGATTTTACTTTTTATTTTTGAGGTTTATTTTTTTATTGTGAGATCATGTTATTGTCACCACTTTGATGGGGGAAGCATTGTGTTAGTGATTGTTTAGACTTCGATAGGTTGGGGAAAAAGAGTTTTCTTTATGATTGGCTTTCCATGTTGGTTCTTTGTGAACACTTGATTTTATACTTGGTTTATGATTATGTGGGTTTTGGCCTTGCACCGTGGAATTATTATCTATGGAGACTTTGTGTGAGTTGGTGCATGCCTTGCTTTATGTGATAATTCATGTGGTTTTATATGTTGTGCAAGTTAGCTTACCTAGTGAGTGGAATGTAGAGTCTTTTTGTTGCTAGTAGGGGGAGTGGCTCTCAATGGGGGTCTGACGCACAAAGTGGCAGGTCTAGGGTAACTCATTGAGAATTTCTTAATCAATAATAATCTAAAATAAATTAGGGGGTTGGGTATTTGACATTAATCAAGATAATACCTCACTCATGGCTCAAGTTCTTGTTTAGGCTTGAGATGAGTGGGAAGGCCTGGAATGGCAAGATCAACTGTCTGGTCCAGCTAGAAGGTATGTTGATCCCGCATGAGTTTGTATGGGGGTCCGACGACTGGTAGAGGTGTCCAGGGTAACCCAGGATGGGGGTCTAGTAGCCTAGGAAGGTTGTGCTAGGGTAACCCATAAAAAAATATGTGATGACAATCCTCCCTATAACAACCTTGTATGCCTTGTTTGTTTTCCCCTTGTTGTTCTTGTACCTCTAGAAGCAGTTGTTTCTTTATGTTTTCTTTGTTACTTTGTATGTTGGAGTCATATTATCCCTTTTGTGTCGTGTTGTTGTCTTCTTGTTTTTTTGTGTAGTGGGTCCTCATTGTCATCTCCTAGCACGGGGGGTGGACCTTAGGTTTCCACATGGTCAAGTGGAACATGCTATGCACTCCATTGGGTTTCCAGATGATGTTCGTGAGCATGGTGTGTACTGCGTGCATAGATTCTTGACGTTGTACCAATCTTGAGATAGTGTTGACTTTATGTAATGTAATCATTTCAGTTGTATCTTATCATGTATTTGATGTACCCTTCTCATTGTTATAAGGGAAGCTTTGATGTAAACTTGTAAATAATGTAATGATCTATCCCATGTATGGGAAGTTGTATATGTATTCATTGGATTGTAATATATGATCTTTGATGGTGTTGTATCTATGGAAATATGTGCATACATAATACAGTGGATGTAAATGAGCTCTTTTTGTAGTTATTTTGTGATTTATGTTTAGATTGGTTAATTGAGGTGTTTGTAATGCAACCATGATACCCTAAAGGCCATAGTAAGTGAAAATGTACATGTGGATTACATTGTATGTAATTGATAGTATGATCTATATGTTATTTCACTTTTTTTTTAAAAAATTCCCTTATTGTTGCTTAGTTGTGTTGTCCTTTGGGGTTTCGTGGTAGGGCGTTACATCAAATGCATTGAAGAGAAATTTTAAAGGTAGCATAATTTTTGTTCTATTCATTGTGGGGCCAAAAAAATAGTGCCAAAACATATGATTAGGTGGTTTTATGCTAGGAAAGGTCCTATTTCATACCCTAACATTCTTGATTATTCTAGACTACATTGTGTCAGTATTTTCTCTTAAAATCCCTAAATGCCAAAAGCTAGCGAACTTTGATAAGTTGTTTCTCTAAAACCATGGTACTCAAAAAAAAAAATTATAAAGATAGAAGGTCACAAAAGGGTCCCTCTACAATAACCTCTCTCAATTTTTCATATCTCCAAGTCGTTTGGCATTGGTGAATTTTTTTCTGCTACTCCAAAAACTATTAGATGCATGTAATGTGAAGTTGCAAGGTAGCCTTATTTTTTTATGTTAATCATGGGGAAAAACTATCAGTTCCAACATTTCTAATGGGGCACATATATGTTAGGCATAGTCCTATTTTGCATCCCAACTCTCTCAAACGTTTTGAGGTACATTGTGTCAGTGCTTTTTCTTAAGATCCATAAGTGCAAACAATTATTGAAATTTTATCCACTATATCTCAAAGTTGGTGGAACATATGAACTTTTTGTTTGAACCTATAGGTGCACGTGAGGCCTCTCTACAACAATTTTTGTTAGATTTTGAAGGCTGAAAAAAAAATTTCCATATTAAAAAAATTTCTACAACCTCAAAAATCGTCAAATGCATGCAATGTGAAGTTGCAAGGTAGCCTAATTTTTATTTTGTGTGTTGTAGGGCTGCACCATCAACCCTAACATGTCGATTCAACATGCCTATGCTATGAATGGTCTTGTTTTGTACCTTAACTCTCTTGAACATTTTAGGATAAACTATACTAGTGCTTTCTCTTAAGATCCATATTGTTTTTTTTTTTTTAGTTTTTGGCATTACTAAAGGTTTGGTTTAGTTATTTTTTGTCTCCATTCTATAAAAAAACCTTCATATTTAAAAAATGAAACATTTTATTTTGTATATTATGTGTCAATATTTCATTTTTATGTGTTAATTAATGATTAGGGTTGTGTTGACCACTAAGCCTCTCTTAGCTCAGACCCCTAGTGGAAATTGTATAAAATGATATCAAATTCTAGATTATAACTTTGGTAGTTGTGGCTTCATGGTACAGGTTCCTATCTAGGATTATGAAAAGGGATTTATAGTAGTGGGAGAGATAAGGTTGCAAATGAAGGTGAAATCTATAAGTATCAATTCATAGAGGAAAGAGAAGATACAAAGAAATAGTAAATGGATATAAATATGGGAGAAGGCTATAGATAAAACAGTGTTCAATCCTAATCTAATGATTAAAGGGTGGAGTTACGAGGTGAGATAGTTGAAAAAAATGTATTGATTATAGATAGTTAACTACAAAGCTATAGAATAAACAAAAAAATATTGGAGGAATACAAAGGTGGAAGGAGGTTTTAGATAATGAAATATTCAAGTCTAGTCTAATGATTGAAAGTTGAAGTTACAAAGTGACGATGCTTAAAAATATTTATACAATATAATCAAATGAAAATTCTTTAGTAAGTTCACCATAAAGGATGTTGGGTAGAAGGTGCATAGGACTCTAGTAGACTATTTTTAAAACTTATGGTTGTGGGTAGAAAACAATGGAAACATATTATATCATACATGTTTTTGGGTAGAAGATGCATAGGGTTTTTTTTCTCCAACATGAATAAATGGTTAGAGAGAATGACATGAAGAGGGTCTATTATAAAGCAAGGAGAAGATCATGAATACAAATTCTATAATAATCAAGATATAAATGGTTTTTTTATAAGAGGACAAAAGAATGTAGAAAGTGTTGAAATGAAAAAGACAACTAAGAGGGGAGGGGGTGAATTAGTTGTAGAAAATTAAACCTTCAAAACCCTCAATAGTAATCGATCCACAAAAATTCATTAAACCCTTATTTTTTAGTTTGATTAAACATGAATGCAAATAATAGAAACTGAAATCACAACACCATGCACAAGAGAACACCAGATTTATGTGGAAAACCCAATGAGGGAAAACCATGGTGATGATTAGATCACAATATAAGTAATATAAAAATTGATACAAGAGGGATCACTACCAGAATAGGACACATTGTCCAAAAAGGCTCACATCCAAGGCTCAACCACAAAAAGAATACAAGATAGAAGAAGAATTTCACACAGAGAAAACACTTCTCAATGCAATAAGGAGTTCACCACAATTGCTCGCACACTTTCATAGTCTTACATGAAAGATTTGAGATGCCATTAGCTCACTGCCTTTAGGAACCCTAAGATGAAATTTTCACTGCTTTGCTCAAATTTGCATCACACACATCACTCACATCAATCTCACATCTATATTACTTCTTACTCTTTTTTTCATGCCTCTTGCATCAACATCATACATATTTATATCAAGCTCTACCTCAAAAACTTTCTCCAATGTCGGCCACTAGTCATTGTACATACAAATTTGAAATAGGTCGACACCTAAACATTCCACAGGGGAAAAGAATGAAAGGTGACCTACATAAATCATTAATTAGGAACCAAATAGATCCAAACAAAATTCAACACACTTTGAAAAGCCTCACGAGTAGTGGTAAACAAAAGGTTGGCCAACACTTGTGCAAAACACCATAATCATTAAGTGCATGCTTCCTTATACCAAGCTGAAAGTTCCAAAAAAATAATTTACTTGAACTCAATCCAAAATAATCCATGAACTACTTAGTATTTTTTAGACAATTCATCCAAGCTCATATCATACAAATAGTTTAAATTAGCACAACTGATAACCCTTAATTGCATACTAATAAATTAAACTTGCACTATACTACACCAAATCAAGTGAAACCTTGAATATAGAAAGATAAAATCATTATAATCAACTTCCAAAATCTACAAAACCTTAAGCCAAAAAATAGAGAAATGTGGAGCAAATGAATTTCTCCCAAACCACAAAAAAATCACTAAACAACCGATTCACACATTGGTGAAAATATCTTGCACTGTACAATGATCCAAAAAACCAAATTCTAAATATAGCAACCTCTGACAACCTTGAATAACCTGTAAGATCTATACAAGCATAGCATCAACATAGAAAGAATGTAGAGCACAATATTAGAGCACATTATGAACTCTTGTTACAACACATTTTACTTTGTTTATTAAATTTTCTCAAAAACACTTGGAAACCAAATACCAAAGACATCTTCTCAACTCATTACTTCATTCCAAATTATCTTCATACTTTGCAACAAAATAATAGCTCCATGTACTCAACACTTCCTCAAGGTCTCAACTACACATGCACAACTTGTTTTCCTCTTTTTCATAATTTTTTCAATATCCTCAACATCTTCATCCCATAGTTGACATCAATGACAACACCATCATACTTGCAAAAATCTCCCCCTTTGTCATTGATGGCAACACAAGATGTGAAAAGCCACCAAATACCACACAACAACTCTAAACACTCTCTCCCTTTTTTTGGATTAGATAGCCTTCACAACATTCCAAAAAATTCTCCCCCTTACAAGAGTCTCTTTCTCTCTAACAAAAACTTTCTCTCTTTTTCACATGATTCTTTCTCCCCCTTTGACATCATGGAAAAGGATAATTTTTTTTTCATTTTTCTTCCTCTTTGAAACTGAACCAAAAATACCTACTTTGAATACCCGCCCTTAGGAGTACACCCAACTAAATCAGCAACTTAATGACAACACATGACACTGCCTACTCCCCCTGAGAGGTAGCCACCAACATTAGTCCAAAAAAGAGATAGATCCATGGATCCACTAGATTGATGCATCTCCAATGCATCTAGTTCATGAAAGGAGGGGAAATAACCCTCAACTTCTCCCAAAGATACTCAAAAGTATTCGTAAGAAGAACCTTAGTAAATATATCAGCAATTTGATCCTTTGTAGGAACATACTCAAGCTTCACTCCATTCTCCATAACCTTCTCTCAAAAAGTTATACTTGATTGATATATTCTTTTTCTTTGAATGCATCACTAGATTCTTTAAAATGTTAATTACAATTGTATTATCACATAAGATAGATATAGGTTCATCATATACAACTTTGATGATCCTTCAATTTTTGTCTCATCCATAATTCTTGTGTACAACAAGATTTTATTGCAATATACTTGGCCTCTATAGTGGATAAAGAAATTGAATCCTATTTCTTACTTAGCCATGACACCAATCTACATCCAAGAAAGAATGCACCACCACTTGTACTTTTCTTGTCATCAACACAACCAACCCAATTTGTATTTGTATAAGCATTCAATGTGAAATTAGTATTCTTAGTATACCACGACCCATAATCTGGTGTGCCTCTTAAATATCTTAATATCCTCTTTACTATTATAACATGTGTTTATTTAGGATCTTCTTGAAATATAGCCACGAGACAAACTACATGCATGATATCTAGTCTAGCAACAATCAAATACAATAGTCCACCAATCATAGATCTATACTTGCTCTAACCAGCCTTAGGTGAATCATCATCTTTGCTCAATTTACAACCATTTACCATAGGAGTGCATACTGATTTGGAGTCATCCATTCCAAACTTCTTCAACATCTCTTTGACATACTTAAACTATGAAATGAAAATTCATTTATCTATTTGATTGATCTATAGCCCAAGAAAGAAATTCATCTCCCCAAACATTGACATCTCAAATTTTTTTTGCATTTCTTCAAAAAAATTCTTACACAGCCTCATTTCCACCAAAGATAATATCATCCACATATACAACTACTATCAATATTTTGTCTTTCTTAGTTTTAAAGTAAAGATTACTATTTGTGGAGCCCTTACTAATTCCTTGTTAATGTATCAAGTACCTATCCAATCTTGCATACCAAGCTTTAGGAGCTTGCTTCAAACTATATAGAGCCTTCTTGAACTTACATACCATATTTAGTTGATCTGACAATTGAAAAGCTTTTGGTTGTTCCATGCAAATATCTTCTTCCAATTATCCATTCAAAAAAGTATACTTCACATCCATCTGATAAACCTTAAAATTTGTATGTGCTGCAAATGCCAAGAACATTTTGATAGCTTCCATTCTATCCACAGGAGAAAAAGTATCCTCAAAATTTATACCTTCTAATTGTGAGTAACCCTTACACACAAGTCTTGCCTTGTTCTTGAATAACCATTTAGTTCCAATTATGTTTTTGTTTTCCGATCTATGGACCAATTCCCAAGTCTAATTTTTCTCTATCTGAATAAGTTATTCTTCCATTTCCTTCATCCAATACTCATCCTTACATGCTTCACTCACTAATTTAGGTTCAACTTTAGAAAGTAAACACAAATTTACTTCAACTTCAACAACTTTTCTTCTTGTCAATGCACCTCTCCTTTTATCTCCAATGGTTTGATCTTCAGAATGATTATTTTTCACATACTTAGGGATTTTGGTCTTCTCTAGAGCTTCTTCCCTATTCATTATGCACCTCTTGTTCATCATATTTTTTCTTCTATTTTTACGCAATCAAGTTCATTTGTTACATATCCATCTCTTTACTTAATCTGAGTTCCTCTGGGTTTCATCCAACTTTAACACTTGCACTTCCAACTATATTTCTCATTACTTTTGTAGCATTTGTAACTTTTCTTCAATAGAATATCCAAGGAAGATACTTCATCGAGACCTTGCATCAAACTTTCTAAGTTTTCTTCTTCTCTTTTGATGTAACATTTGCTTCCAAATATCTCTAAAGTACTTCACCCGGTAGGAATCCTTCCATACCATAGCTCATGAGGTCTTTGTCTTGTTGTTAGCTTTAGCAGACTCTATTAAATATGTAAAAAAAAAAATATGAATAGCTTCTCTCTATTAGACTTGTTGTAGTTTTCCTCTTTCATCATAGTCCTTGTAGCTTCTTGAATAGTTCTATTTTTTTCGCTTTCAACAACTCCATTATGTTGTGAGGAGTTCTAAGGAAGACAAATGGCTCTTTTATTCCTGAACTTTACAAAACATGTTAAGCTCATTGGAGGTGAATTCACCAACTGCACGTAATACCTCAGGGAATTTTATTTTAAATCAATATCATTCTCAACCACTTGGCTTTAAATGTATGAATTTATCTAATGCATCATGTTTCTCTCTAAGAAAAAGTAACCCATTCCATTCTAGAATAATCATCAATCAAAAGCATAAATTACCTTTCACCTTGTAGACTTCTCACCCTTGTAGGAACAAAAAGATCTCTATGCACTAATTCCAATTGTCCAATAGCATATTTTTCCTTTCCCTTAAAGCTACCCCTTGTTTGTTTTCCAAATTGACAACTCTCACAAACAACATTGATAGGTTTTGTGATTCTAGGTAAATCTCTCACTACATGAACTAAACTTTTCTTGCCAAGTTATCAAAATTCATGTGACACATCCTCCAATGCCATAACCAACCATCATTAATATGATACATAAAGAAATGACCATAAACACCCTTAAGATGATAGATGTTTCCATATGTTCTCTTATCAACAACAATCATAGTTTTAGACCTTTTCTAAATCTCACATGCTTCATCCTTAAACATAATATTATACCCTTTGCTACATATTTTTTCGACACTCAAGAGATTATGTCTCAATCCCTTAACATAGTAAAAATTTTCAATATTATGCTTGCCATAAAAACTGATTGAGCCTATTCCACAAATCTTAGCTCCTGAATTATCTCCAAATTTAACTAATCCTCCATCATACTTTTCAAGTTTAACAAACTTATTTTTTTCTTTGGTCATATGATTAGAGTAGCTATTATCAACAACCCAATAATTCTTATTCTCTTTGATATGAAAAGAAGATACCAAAGTACCTTCAACCTTATCCTTCATCTCTGAAATACTTTCTTTCACACAACTTCCAGGCTTAGTAGAACCAAATTATTCTTTTATATCAAAAAATATGCATTCATTATCATCAAAATCTCCATAATCAGATTCATCATCAAAAATACCAACGTATTCTTTCACATAGTAAGCTTTCTTAATCATCTTTTCTTTATTTTCCTTGTTCTTATTACTTAGAGCTCTTTTTGGACATATAGAAGCATAATGACCTATCTCACCATAGTTAAAACATTTAAAAGGTAATTTACCTTTGTACTTACTAATGCCCTTTTCATCTTCCTCACAAAGTTAGCTTACAAATTATCAAGATCTTCATCACATGAATCTTCAACCTTCTTTGATTTACCAGCCTAGAAAGAAGTCTCTACTTTTGTACCTTTCTTCATTTTTCTCATTTCAAATGTAGTCAAAGTACCAATCAACTGATCTCTAGAATAATTGTCAAAATTAATAGTTTCCTCAGTAGATATCTTTTCCCTTTGTAACAATTCGGAGATATGTGATAGCACTTCACCACTTTAGATTCTTTAATTGTTGCACCAAGGCCTCTCATGTTACATACTAATTCAACAACTCTCTGTATGTAGCCTTTATTGTTTCATCTTCAGACATATGCATCATTTCAAACTGTGCCTTCAAGTTTTGCAACTTTTCTTGCTTGACCTTCATATCTCCTTCATAAATGATTTCTAACTTATCCCAAACTTCCACAAATTTTCTTTGACAATTTTGGATATCCTTCATAAATGTTTTTATAACTTATCCCAAACTTCTTTAGCAATTTTCAAACTCATAACTTTAACTAATTCAGTATTTGAAAGACTATTCACAATAATGTTCCTTTTTCTAGCATCGATCTAATGCACCTTGATTTCTACACTTGTACTCAGACCATTCAGACGTAGAGTGTATTTTTTCTAATAATCCTTCTCAATCTCATATCCTAAGAAAAAAATCCTTCCATCAACGTGTACAAGAATGCTAATCTGAGCCATCAAATCAGGATGTTCAGGAATCTTGTTTCCATCTGGAGTCTACACTCCAAAGCCGGTTAAGCTCTTCTTCAAGGAACCTCACTTTGATACCAATTATTGAAATGAACAATACAATTAAGAGGGGGAGTGAATTAGTTGTAGCAAATTAAAGCTTAAAAACCCTCAATAGTAATCATATCCACAATCATTCATTAAACACTTATTTTGTTAGTTTGATTAAACATGAAATGTAGATAATAGAAATTGAAATCACAACACCATGGACAAGAGAACACCAAATTTACATTGAAAACCCAATGAGGGAAAAACCACAGTGAGGATTAGCTCACAATATAACTAATAGCAAAACTGGTAAAAGAGGGCTCACTGCTAGAATATGACACATTGTCCAAAATGGCTCACAGCCAGGGATCAATGCCATAGAAATAATATAAGAAGATAGAAGAAGAATGTTAAATAGAGAAAAAAATTCTCAATGCAACAATGAGTCCACCACAATTGCTCACACACTTTCGCAATCTCACATGAAAGATTTCAGATACCTTCAACTCACTACCTTTAGGAACCCTAACATGAACTTCACATTGCTCTGCTCAAATTCACATCACACACATCACTCGCATCAATATTGCATATATCTTACTTATTAATATTTCATTCATGCCTCTTGCATCAACATCATACATATTTACATCAAGCTCTACCTCAAAAACTTTCTCCAATATCGACCATTAGACATTGTACATAAAAATTTGAAATAGGTCGGCACCTAAACATTCTCATGATGGAAAGGAATGAACTTAGGAAACCCACATAAATCCTTAATTAGGAACTAGATAGATCCCAACACACTTCAACATGCTTCCACAAGCCTCACATGCAGTGTTAAACACAAGGTCGGCCAACACCCGTGCAAAACACCATAATCATTAAGTACACACTTCCTTAAACCAAGTTGAAAGTTTTAGAAAACATAAATTACTTGAACTCAATCCAAAATAATCCATGAACTACTTAATATTTTTTAGACACTTCATCCAAGCTCACATCATACAAATACTTTAACTCAAAACAATTGATAACCCTTAATTGCATACTAATAATTAAACTTGCATTGTACTGCACCAAATCAAGTAAAACCTTAAATAAAAAAAGATAAAAGCATTATAATAAACTCTCCACATCTGTACAACCTTAAGCCAAACAACAGAGAAATGCAAATCAAATACATTTCTCCCAAACCACAGAAAATATCATTGAACAACTAGTTCACACACTGGACAAAATATCTCGCACTATACAATGATCCAAAAACCCAAATTCTGAATATAGTAACCTCTAACAATGTTGAATAACTTGTAAGATCCGCACATGCATAGCATCAACACAGAAAGAATGCATAGCACATTATGAACTCTTAGACAACACAGTTTACTTTATTTATTAAATTTTCTCAAAAGCACTTGGAAACCAAGTACCAGAGACATCTTCTCGGCTCATTACTTCATTCCAACTTATCTTTAGACTCTACAACAAAAGAATAGCTCCATGTACTCACAACATTTCCTTAAGGTTTCAACTACACATGTACAACCTGTTTTCCTCTTTTTCACAATTTTCTCAATATCCTCAACATCTTCATCCCATAGTTGACATCATTGAAAACACTAGTTAGTAGAATTTTTGTTGACATCAATGACAACACCATCATACTTGCAACAGAAAGAGGAGAATGTCATGTATAAGCGCACAACTGTTGGGAAAGAAATATCTTGAGGAGCTAGTATTGTAGGTGTTGGCGATGGAGTGTGAGTTTACATAAAAGGATCTTGAAGATATGTAGAATGTATATTTCATAGAGAGGAGGCTATATGATAGTGTAATATAATAATGATGTTATCTCTAGTAGTGGATATAGCATAAGGGTAGGGCATGGGTACATGAGAGGAATAAGAAGGTTGATAAATTCCTAGCTTAGATGGCACACCCAAAAACACAACTAGAGTGGTTAAAATTGCTAGATACCAAGAAACATGATGATGCAAGCAATGAAATCAAAGGAGTTAAGAAAAGGAAAAATAAAAACCTATTAAAATTGGATGCATCAATAATATAAGGGTCAAGCTACTAGGTGAAGGGAATACATAAGAGGAATCATAATTTCTAGCTATAAGAGAGGAGTATACTCTAAGATTATTGAAGAAATAAGGAAATGCCTCTAAGAAACTAAAGGTGGTAAAATCCAATGTTTTATAACTATAAATAGAAATATTTTTGGTGGAGGTAAGAAATTTGGAGAAGGATGATGCTTATAGTGGAACATGGAGATGTTGGAATGTTGGAGAGACCTAACTAAGCCACACCAATGAAAGAACTACCATGAGTTAGTTAGGTATACAATAAGATACCCACAAGGAGTAATTGATAGATATGTATGGGGATAATTTCAAAGCCACACCTAAGAAAGATATCCTAGAGGAAGAGGGTGGAGAAAAGGAGTATAGGGTACTACTACAAATACCAATAAAATTTAGGTGCATCATGGAAGAGGGAACATAGAGAGGTCATGTGGTTGTCTTATACAATACATCAAGGATGAGAAGGAATGAGTGAATCACGCACCTTGGAAAGATGGGTTGATAAAAGGATGGTATTGAGGCTAAGGACCTAACATAATGCATACACCAATTTCAAATAAACTATATAAATATTAGGCTTAGTAGGGTCAAAAAGAGGAAGAAGTAGAAATGAACTAGAGTAGGCATGCTAAATCATAGATACCAAGTGGGAAAATTAGTACCATCCAATTATATTGATAGAAGAGAGGTAATGAGAAGGGGCTCATTTATTTAAGTACCCAAGGTGTTAGATGCAAAAATATCCTAGGTCAGCCCAAAAATCTTATAGATGTTAGAAACTAAGGAATTTTTTTATTGATTCTCAATGTTGTGCCACTAAGAAAGGGAGTGAAAATGATTTTTGGCACCAAGGAAATAGGAGAGAATAGTTGATAGTCAAGAACATGGATATTAAAGGTGCATGGAAAATTTATAATGCTTATGCTTATGACTATGGATAGAAAAAAATTAAATTCAAGAATGTGCATATTAAAGGTGTAAGGACAATTTGTAATGACTTAACACTTAGGGCAATATTGTGGATAACAAGATTCAAAGATGCAGTCTCCAAAAAAGGAAAGAACAAGACATCACAATATTTTATGGTTGCATAGTAATAATGTTTACTTTCATTATGTTACCAAATGCTTGTGATCTCAAATTCATCCATAATATATTTGGAAAAGAATCAAAAACTCACATTCTTGTGTTGCCAATATTGTTTAAAGTAAATGGGGCTACCCCCTTAAATAAGCCTAGGATATATATATATATATATATATATATATATATAATTATTTTACTGTTACTAACAATGAACTTTGTGTAATTATTTATTAATTCAATTAATAATTTGTACTAAAAATATGGATAATAGTGGTAAAAATGATTTACATTAACCAAAACTCTCTAAGGCCATACAACGTTATATATTGATAAAAGTATAAAATATATAAAATAAAGTCATATAGGCTTGTTAAAAATCCCTATAGACATAAAATGCCACATATCCATAATACAAAAGATATGTTAAAAAATGGTAGATAGGCATACAACAAAGGACCCTAATGTAGTCATTTTCCAGTAGGGGAAGGAAATAGATCACAAGTTTCCTTTAACTATCAACTGAATGGAGATGCATGTGATGTTGGTGTCTTTCGAATGTAGTCACTCGTCCTCCTCTCTAGACTTCTTTGGAGGTCCATCTAATACACTAAAAAATATTTACATTAATATATAGAAATTGAATCATAGAATGATATATAACAAAATAATCACTTACTACATACAAAATAATCAACATGTTCATCCACAAAAGGGGCACATTCATAATCTAGAGACATAAGCCCCTTCAACAAACATCAAGATAGAATTAAGCTAAATATGAGTATTATTAAAAATTTCAATAATAGACCAATAAAAGAAAAAATATAATGTGAAATTTACTAATATGTCTCATACCTATATCAAAGGAGAAAAACTTGTTATTGTTGAAAAAGCACCATGGTCCAATTTGGCATGAACATTAGGAGGAGTATTTGACATCAACATCTAACAATAAAACAATAAATATTGTTCAATTACCAAAACCACTTAACATTATTTTACAACACCATTAATGAATAAAGGTTACTTGGGAGAAAGTTTTTTGATGATGATATGTGTGAGGTGTCGATGTCAAAGGACCACCATCAAACTATTTGACATCCAAAGTGAGTTATGAGAAAACCATTCATATATGGTTCAATTATTTACATGCAATAATTATATTTTTTGCTAGTTACATACCCATGGACTCAACAACATTATGAAATAGGGGTCTAGGGGAATGCTACAAGTAGCATGAAAACTTTGGCCCTAAATTTTTATCATAATTATTATACTAATTTAGTTCTCTTACATTTCAAAATAAATTTTAATAAACAAAATTAAATGAATTTGTTGAAATTTACCTAAGTATCAATGCTAAATGTTCCATTCAATAAACATTTTATCATAACCATCCCTTATGTAGTTGTTGTATCTTACGTAGTTGCATCCTAACTACTCTCAAGATCATAAGTGTAAAAAACACCGTAAGATTGAAAAAAAATGATTAGAACTAGAGGCCTAGAAGACTCGCTCATATCACATTGTACTAGAGGCCTCACATACTGTACAATTCTCTAAGTGAGAAAGCTAATAGATTCTAAAGTGTCCACCTTGACACTGTCCTTCACAATAGAAGAAAAAGTCACAGTCTCCACCATAGGTCTATCCAAGGGTCTCAGTTCTAGCTATTGGCTATGTTGTGCCCCCACTCTTTCATGTGTGGAACTACCAACTCTACCCTGGAAATCTAGAAAGTAAAAATAGTTTGTGAACCCCAATCCTAGACCTACACAAACATAGCAATCAAATACAATATTAGATCCATATGCAAGTTAGAACTAAGATTCCTCATGAAATTCATCTACAATGCTCAAAATAGGAAAGAAATGAAGAACAAAACAAGAAAAGCAATCAAATCCTATTTAAAAATGCAAACTCTCAATCCCATGGGGGAATTGGTGCCAATTTGATGTGGAAATTGGCCCTTTCCCAATCCCTTGTAAGCTTTGTGATGATTTCATGAAGAGTTGTTGATTCCTTGGAGAAAATCCTGCATAACCTAGCTATGAAACTTGATAAAAACTATGAACACTTGATGAAATGGATGAAATTAGCTCTAAATGTGAAAATAGTGATTTTGCTCTAATTTGTGGATTTAAAATGCATAACTTGTGGATCCAAAATACAAAGGAATGCCTTTTATTTATAGATGAGAATGTTGAAGAGTGAGGCAAAATGGATGAATGTGGGATCATTCTGACATCAATGGCCAAGTGCCACTTGTCAAGATGTGAATGGAGGAAGGTTGAAGCACTGTTTGATGAATATGCAATAAAAATGATGTGATGGATTTTGATTAGCTTTAATCATGATTTGATTAATTTAAGAAAGATTAGTTGATGTGACCATTTTGACTTAGGCTTTTGGGTTATTTTAAATCAAAATGAGATGAATATGATAAAGACTTAATTAAATAAAGATTTTGATTTATTTAATCAAAGGGGAATGATGTTAGATTAAATCAAACAAAGGTTAATTTATTCAATTTAATAGATAGACTTTAGGGATTAATTAAATAAAATGAATTATTTAATTAAATATAGAGACTATGATGATTTAATCAAATAAAGTTAATTATTTAATTAAAAGAAGACGTTATAATTAATTAAACAAAATTATTTATTTAATTAATATAAGGGAATGATTTAATCAGATAAATTTGATTTATTTAATTAAGAGGTGAAATGTGATGAATTTAACCAAATGAAGATTATTCGATTAAATGATTAGCAAAGGGGATAATTTAGGCTGAAGCAATGTTAGTAAAATCAGGATTAGGTGTATAAGATCAATTAGTACATTTTATGTGTCTACATTTTTCCCCTCTTTGAAGAAAAGTACTCGGTATGTTGGTTCAAAGAATA
>VDFB02078376.1:0-10047 GCA_007258455.2 Sequoia sempervirens
TAACATGTGTTCTCTCTTTGTTCATACAAATGAAGATTATTGTACTACGGATGAACTTCCTCACTATTTTTTACCTTTAGAGGGCTTTCCTCCCCACTTTTAAAGGAGGGAATGACCCAAGCGGTAATGAGCTAAAGCCAAGCTCTTCCAAGTTGCTATATAAATGAGTGGTTGCAATGAAAATTGTGATCAATAAGAAGCAGTATGTGATAACTCTCCCACAATATATTTATGATGCATAAAGCCCTTGCTCTAAGGGTTGGGAGACCTCTTGAAAATTTTTATCATTGCACCCCATAAGCTAGAAGCCTTTATTATGAACCCTCGTTTTGAAGCCAAAAATCCTTAATATTTGTTGGTAAAAGAATAGTCATTTTGAAGCTGCCCCATATTCTTACTATTCAATTGTAGAAACAAAAAAATCCTTTTAATCTCCAGATTTTAAGGATTTTGAGATTTGGTGATCCCGAGAAGTGTGTGCCATGGAGGGGAGCTAGTGTTGCCAAATCTCTAACTATTCACATTGTTTAGTGTTTGGAGAAATCCAAGTGGGGACTCAACAAATATAAACATTTTGAACCTAGGGTTGTAAATGATTGTGAGTCAATTTAATACTTTGCTTGGTTCCAAAACAATGCAAAAGAAAAACATTCACTATCTTCCTCAAAATTTCAAACACTTTGGCCTAAATATGGATACCTCTTGAAAAATCCTTGATATTGTTGCTTGTCTTAAGGGTTCTATCCTTAGAAATTTCTAAATATCTCGACTTATATCAAAATCCATATTTTCCAAAGACAATACAGGCAATTATGGCTTCAACCTCATGATTCTCACAAAATGGACATTGTGAAAGTTATGGTATTTTTGACATAAACATTTAGTTTGAAAACTCAATCTAGAAAAATGTTTGTGATAAAATAAACTCATTAAACAAGATAAATTGAAAAATGAACTCCACATGACTATTTGGAGGCCAATTGCTCTCGTTGAACAACTTGATCTTCTAGGTGTTATAATTCAACCAAAATTTGAACTCATTAATGGAGAACAAACCAATCTCATTATTAGTTTGAGAAGCTTCACTTTTGAAACAAAAGAAACAAATACCTAGTGGAGAAATGCAACAAAAATCTTAGACAAAGAAGAGAGACAAGCTAATATTGATGCTGGAAGGCCCACATTACCACCACCCATGTGGAAATAAACATCTTCCTTTCTTCCATAAAATTGAATTGTTTCTACATGATCTCACTTAAAATTAGGATCCCTAAAGTAAGGTCAAAAATTCATCATTTTAGACATAGGAATCTCATTCCAAAAGCTCTCAAGAAACATCTTTTAACACTTCACAAGAATAGAGACAAGTTGGTAGAAAATTTTTACAGAAAAATTTCAAGAAACAATCCAGAATTATATGCATTATTTTGGAGTCAAAATCCTGGTCTTTTTCATGATACTTAACTCCTCTAAATAATCCATCACAAAATAAAAATCCATAGGGGAAGATCTATATCATGTCACTGCAAACATAGGTATCATATTTCACAGTTTATTAGGAAGTGGGCTTCAATACTTTATCACAATCATTACCACTTGTTAAGAAACTTTTCTACTTGAGCTAGGAGGAACTGAATAGGTCTAAACATCCCCATCCATCCTCTCATCTAAGTCAACATTGGGTCTTTGGGATTTGAACAATTTATAGGTCTAGCATCATTCTCAATACCTTGGTCTTAAAAAAAGGTTAACTTTAAAGTCAACATTGGGTTAAACATCTCACCCACCCCTTCATTAAAATTCATCTTTCACTTCATCCAACTTTAAAAAATTTCAAATACATGAACACTTTGTGACTTAAAAATCAATGAAATAAAACCCTAGCTTGCCTATTTGGTATGTGAAATGCATCCTTTTCCATGCATTTAGACAAGTTAGTTATCTTCCTTGAACTTTTTCATATTGAAGGTCACTAGTCTACCCTAATGGTTTACAAGTTCATAAACATCCTTTATTCTAACATCAAAACATCAAACTTAAGTCAAGAGTGTTGTTCTAAAATGTTTGCAAAGATCACTCTCCACATCACTCATGTTTTCATACCCCACTATCACCATTGCTCCCAAAAGACTTAGAGCATCTATTTTACCTAGATTTGAGTCAACTAGAGAGTTCAAACATCACAAATACCAACACAACTCTCCCAATGGTGACACAATAGTTATGGTAAAGACTAGATCACAACACAAGAGAATCATGGAGAAAAACAAAGTAACATTTACCTCAAGTGATCCAAATAATTTAGAATTCAATTTGAGAAGTCAAGTTACACCATCACAATATCCTTCAACACCATCAAGGCCATATGAGATAGAGGATATCACAAACAATCCATTTGAACTCACTAGGGAGAAAATTATGGAACATCAAGCCTTTGAAAATGTAGCTCATATCTCCCCAACATTTGTGGCATAGAATTTAACACAAGGTTACACAACCCAATCACTAGCGCTAAATTGAACCTAAATTCCCAATATTGCAACAAGCCTTGCTAAAGACTTTGGTCATGCTCTTTCATTTAGAACAATACACTTGTGGGAGCACTTGAAACCAGTCCTCCATCTAATACAACCACTTAGACACCTAGCTTTGGTCCTCTTCCCATTCTTGAAGATCCTAAATAGATATACACACCTCTTGATCTTCATTACTCAACCACAATTTTGACATATCAAGGGCATCTATCTTCATTCATACCCATGAGTACCACAAGTGTTCCTACCATCACACAAAGTAGTGCAGATTAGGTATCTCAAAATAGTGCACAAGGGAATATCAATACCATACCACAGAGTCAAGCCTTGAAGCAAATAGGGACATCCTTACCCAATCCTCCAATGGGTTCATCCATACCATTGGTTTTGCAAAACATATCCACACCATCCATCACCAACATTTCATCACCAATCCATTACCCACTCAAAACATCAATATCCATAATCCTCCACAGATGTCTCAACAACCACCTGATCCCACATACAAGTGCATGCCTTAGCCTTACAACAAGCACAACAAGCCTATTGAAAAGCAAACTTAGTACAACAACAGTAATGATATCAAGAAATAACACAACAAGAAGCCTTAGCACAACAACAATAACAACAAGCAATAGCATAACAAGCAGTCTTAGCACAATAGCGGCATCAACAACAACAACAACAACAATAGCAAGACACCTTAGCAGTACAACATGGAAAATTAGCACAACAACGACAATAACAACAAGTAGCACAACAAGCAACACAACAACAATATCAAAACCAACAAGCTACTTTAGCAACACAAAAACAACAATAGGCCCAACAACAAGCCTTAGTGGCACAACAAAAAACAACAAGCTCAACAACAAGCCTTACTAGCTCAACAGTATGCCCAACAATAGCAACTAGGTTCCTATTATCCTCAATCGAACATCATCAATTCAAACGCATTAGGAACATATACATCAATACCCCAATCACCACCACCATATGCCCGATACAACTCATCTATCATCCCAACATATGTTCCTCCACCCAAACCACAAGACGATCTAGCATCAAAATTCAAGGTGCTATCACAAGAAATACATGACCTTCGATTGGGTAAGACAAAGAAGCCCCATACACAAAATCTATTTTTGTATCCATTTGATCAAAACATTGCAATGGTACCTTTCCCTCTTGGTTTTGAAATCCTCAAATTTGATAAATATAAAGGGAGAGGAAGTCCTCTAGACCATATAAATAATTTAACATCATGTGCATGGAGGTGGCTTACAATGATTCATATTTAATGTTCCTTTTCCCTTGAAGCTTAACAAGTCCTACTATGGATTGGTTTTCTCATTTTCCTTCTAGTATCAAAAATTTCCAAGAAATTACTAACAAATTCATCAATCACTTTGTTGGCCTCCTACAATGATTTCATAACTAAGTATTCATATCCTTGATTCAGAGATTGGACATCTAACCTGAATAGCTATTCAATCAACGTGGTGCATTTAACTTTTCAACCCAGGGATGTGAACTTGAAATGGGTCAGCACTTTATGTGCACTAGGGGATCAAGTAGTCATTGCATTCTGTAGCTAAGAAACACAATACTAAAAGTAAATTGCTGAAAGGAAGTAAAGTAAATGTTGAACATCAACCAAAAACTATGCTTAAGCTGAAATGTAGAGCAAGAATGAAAATCTGTATGACAAAAAGGAGACTACTTTGTTGGCTTTGGCTATAGGAATAGTCACATAATAGAATTCTAGTGGTTGCAGGAATAGTAAATGCCATATTTCTAACTAAGTATCAAACAAGTAATACTAAGCTAATGCTAAATTAAGAAGACATATTACTCACCAAGTGCCCCCCCTTGGATAAGTATCCTCTAAACTAACAAGAGCTTAGATGCTCAAACTCAAAACTTTATTTTATTCACTATAAATCATGCATTCAAAGAGTAATGTATTTGTATTATTGAAACTCGAGAATGAGAGTACAATGTCAAATCATGCAACCTCTAAATAAGGGGTATCAAATCATTATTTATACTAAACAAAATGATCAACTCCTTGGTAGGGGATGCCATTTGGAAAATATGATGCAGAGCTAGGAGGATTCAAAACACATATCACAAACCTTCAATAATAATCCAAAACAATATTTGTATAACACATGCTATTAGGCATTGTATACCACATTAGGGACATAACTATGGCAGCCCACAATTTATTTCCATGAACAGTCATTAATAACTTCTATAAAACAAATAATGAAGCCAATCCCTCTGGTGAGATTGAATAAAACATAGTTATAGTATTTCATCAGTTCTTATGAAGAAGATCAACGGTTCAAATGAGAGGATTGTATTTTCCCAAAACTACCAAACCCTAGGTAGAGTTCAGGGACTGCCTCCACAAAAATGGTCATAACTCATTCAAATCTTAATGAAATTTGATGAGACTTGAAGAAAATGAAAGTAGATTCACATGGTAGAAAAATAAATTTTTGTTTCCAAATCCAAAATATAGAATTTTATATTCCGTATGCTTTTCAGACATGAAATTCTGCACAATATTGTTAGAATAGGAGTCTCACCAAAATAATCATATCTTCCACAAAACTCAATAAAATTCAATGAGACAAAAAGAATTGGAAACTAGAAATAGATATCTTTCCATCCATATATGATAATCCATTATTTGATCCCATAAAAATCCGTACAAAACACAACTTCAGCCTGGTAACAATGTAAAAATGAGAAAATGCATACCAAACTTGAGGTTTCCATTTATTTAACTTCAAAAATGATGTCTCCAACCCCCAATTCGAGTTTTTGAGGGTGTATTTATACATTTAAAAATAAAACCAACCATTTTCAACTACCTTTTGATTATTTTGTTGACAAAACACCTTAATGACACTTTTTGACAAGTTGCTTGACAATGTTTTTGAGCAACTTTTACAATTTTTACAATATGGACCAACTTTAAACATTATTTGACAAATGACTTAAAATATGACTTACTAAGACTCAAACACCTCTAAAATGGTTTTATAAACCTTATTATAAGACTCAATACACAAAATAGATAAACTATTTACAAATGGCCTTATGCAGGCAAGAAATCAAATAGGTGCTCTTGCACCAAACTCCCGAGGGCAAAAGAATTCAAGCCCCTTTGAATTGTCTTCTTCCTGATCTTCCAATTCCTTTGCACTTTGTCCTTCATCTTGGAAAGTGTCCTTGGGTCCTTCTTCCTCTTCCTCTTATACCATCTCTTCTCCATCATCTTCTCAACTTCTAGGCTCCAAAACTCTATTTCTTGTGTATAAACCTTAGTAGCATCATCTATATCTTCATTCTCATCATTAGAGTACCATAAAACAAAATTTTCACCATAACCATAACCTGCATCATACTCTTTCAAACCTTCATATACCTCATTAGCAAACAAATCTGCAACATCTTTATTAACAACTTTATTATCAACAACAACTTGATCATGAATATCAACATCAATGTTATCAATAACTTTATCATCATCAACTTGAGTATCAATACCAAGGTTATTAGTAACATCAACAACCTTCTCAACTTGTTCATCAAGAACAATTTCATCAATATCTTTGCTCACGATACCAATTTGATGCGGATCTAGGAGGATTCACAAAACATCACTGAAACCTTCGAGCTTCACCGGCCCATATCTTTTCTAGCTCGTGCAATTTGATCTGCGAGTTAGGAGGATTCAAAAACACATATCAAAACCTTCAATAATAGTCCAAAACAATATTTGTATAACACATGCTATTAAGCATTGTATATCACATGGAAACATAACTATGGCAGTCCACAATTTATTGCCATGAACAGTCATTAATAACTTCTACAAAACAAATAATAAAGCCAATCTGTCCAGTGAGATTGAAGAAAACATAGTTATAGACATTTCCTCAAATTATTATGAAGATCCAACAATTGAAATGAAAGTTATTGTATTTTTTCCCAAAACTGCAAACCCTAGGTAGGGTTCAGACCTGCCCTCACAAAAATGGTCATAACTCATTCAAATCTTAATGAAATTTGATGAGACTTGAAGAAAATGAAAGTAGATTCATATGGTAACAAAATAAATTTGGTTTTAAATCCAAAATATAGAATTTATATTCCGTACCATCACACTTTTCTGACTGTAAATTCTACACAATATTGTTAGAATAGGCAGTCTCACCAAAATTGTCATATCTTCCACAAAACTCAATAAAATTCAATGAGATCAAAATAATTGGAAACTAGAAATAGAGATATTTCCATCCATATATGATAATCTATTATTTGATCCCATACAATTCCGTACAAAACACAACTTCAACCTAGTAACAATGTAAAAATCAGAAAATGCATACCAAACTTGAGGTTTCCATTCATTTAACTTCAAGAATGATGTCTCCAACCCCCAATTCGAGTTGTGGAGGGTTTATTTATACATTTTCAACCAAAGCCAACTATTTCCAACCACCTTTTGATTAGTTTGTTCATAAAACACCTTAATGAAACCTTCATCTGCCTAATTTTAAACTTTTGACGAATTTTTACAATATATGAGAAATAAAACATCTTAGGACCTAGCACCACAAGGTGGCATCTTGAGCCTTATTACAATATCAAGACATAAAATGGAACAAATAATAATATGGCCTCATGGAGGCATGTAGCGATCAAATAGGTGCTCACTACGCAAAATAGGGAAAGAGTGATGGCAGTTATGCATGCATGGAATCTGGTCATACATGCAAGTCAAGCATAGATCCAACACAACAGTAATGCCCATGCATGCTTGATCATTAAGGTCCACTACAAGGTTGTTAGGTTCAGTTGCATGGAGAATCTTTGTTGTTGTTTTCCTTTGACTTGGAGCGATTCCTTAGTTGGATGTTATGGAGCATGCCCAACTAGTGGTATCTTCCTTAACTTGGCATATTAAATCTACAGGCCAAGGTTAGTACGCATAATAAATACACATCAATAACCACTCAAAGAAACATTCATTAATCACATGAAAAATCAGTATAGATGACCCACACATTATGCCAAATATCATTAAAGCTTGCAGGGATAGGATAATGTCAAATGTCAATGGTTTGAGGGAAACATTAAGCCAATACCAACACTTAAGCATTAAAGTACATGACATCTATGAGCAAATAGACTATAGATTCTACCAAAAACTAGACCAAAACTAGGCTCATCTATATCTTTGGGGGCTACTCTCATGTTTGTCCAATCCGTTTAGCTACATGATTCTTTCTCTGGCACAATATCCATCCCTCAGGTGCTTTGTAGTTCATGAGTTTTATGCTCCAAATTCGGTATCATCGCCTTCCGCTGCATACAACAGATAGTGAGCAGAGCCTACAGTTGTTTTCCATGTTGTTATATAGGCCCAAATAGCTTTGGGTAATCTGTTTGCCCAATCTTTCCTATGAATGGCTACTATTTTGGTCAGAATGGCTTCAATTTCTCTATTTTTCACCTCAACTTGGCCATTAGCATGGGGGTGATAAGGAGTAGAATTTGTGTGCCTTATATTGTACTCATTCACTAGTGCTACAACAAGAGTGAATTGTGGCCCTTAATCAGTCACTATTTCTCTTGGAAATCCATTTCTTGTGAAAATATCTTCATAAAGAAACTCTACAACCTTGTTATCTCTTGCATGCTTTATGGCCTTAACTTCTACCCATTTTGTTCCATAATCAGTGCATACCAATATATAGTACTTATAATTTTATGGAGGGTCAATTGGTCCCACAAAATGCAATCCTCACTTGTCAAAGGGAGTAATTAATACTTGGGGGAACAATGGCATCTCATCATATTTGGTTGGCTTGCCCATTCTTTGACATCTATCACATTTTATAGTATACCTTCCTGCATCCTTGTGGAGTGTTGGCTAGTAATACCCTATGTTCAAAATATTCATTGTTGTCCTTTTGGCCACAAAGTGTCCTCCACATGGTTCATTATGACATACATGCAAAATTTTATATGTCTCATCTTCTCTCACACATCTTCTCAGCACTTAGTTTAGTTTCCAATATAAAACAAACATCCAACAGAGTCAAGAAAGGAAAATATTTTTTGGTAGGTGCCCTTTTC
This sequence comes from Sequoia sempervirens, assembly GCA_007258455.2. Classification (NCBI taxonomy): domain Eukaryota; kingdom Viridiplantae; phylum Streptophyta; class Pinopsida; order Cupressales; family Cupressaceae; genus Sequoia; species Sequoia sempervirens. The sequence continues at coordinate 8,697 of VDFB02078376.1, forward strand.
TCTCTTTTGGGAGAAGTGAGAAGAGACTCTACACATGGCTCAAGTGGTGGCTATGTTACAATGGGGTAATTTACGAGAGAATAGATGCGCATCAGGAAAAGAGTCATCCATGGGCTAATTGTCTTCTAATGTAGTTAGCCTTGAAAGAAAATTTGCAACAACATTAGCCTTCCCTGGCTTGTATACAATGGTTATATCAAACTCCTGCATCAACAATAACCATCTTTCTAATCTACGATCCAAGGTTATTCATACAGGATATCTACAATGGTTTGCGGATTGGTGTGTGTGCACAAGATTTGAGGTAGCCGTTATGTAATGTTTGAATTTTTTAGTGTTACATAGAATACACACCAGCATCTTTTCTTTGTCACTATACTATGGTGGGTCCGGCTCCTTACAAATTTTGCTAATAAAGGTAAATAGCATTTTCAAGCAGCTCCCTCTTTCTATCCTAAGACTACTCCTATGGCATAATATGATGCATTAGTGTGAATGTGGAAAGGAAGCTCCCAATTGGGTCCCTTGAGTATAGGAGCATGAGTCAAAGCTGCCTTTAAGGTAGATAATGCCTTGTCACAAGCCTCAGTCCATTGAAATGCAACATCCTTAGTGAGAAGGGTATACAATGGTGCTACAACCTTTCTGAAATCCTTGATTACCTCAATTTTTGCAAGATCTACTTGAATTCCCTTGTGGGAGATGTAGTGGCCAAGAACTACACCCTCTTGCATCATCATGAAGCATTTTTAACTATTTAAGGACAAGTTTTGATCCTCACACCTCTGTAGGACTCTCTTGAGATTTTCCAATGATTGATCAAAATCAACACCATAAGTGGTGAAGTCATCCATATAAATCCCCATGCAATCATGAGAAATGTCTGAAAATATACTAATGAACTCCCTTTGGAAAGTTTCAGGTGTATTGAAAAGCCAAATGGGAGTACCAAATAGGCATAGGTCTCCCATGGATAGGTAAATGTGGTCTTCTCCTGGTATTTTGGTGCAATTTGAATTTGGTTGTAGCTATTGAATCCATCTAGAAAAGAGAAGTATTGCTTTCCTACAAGTGTGTCTAAAACTTGATCGATGAAGGGTAAAGGAAAGTGATCCTTCTTGGTGACAACATTAAGTTCCTTATAATCAACAAAAAATTTCCACTTCCCTCCTTTCTTGGGCACAATCACTAATGGATACACCCACTGACTATCTAAACTGGGGTAGATAAATCCCATATCTAGCAATTTCTGCAATTCTCCTTTCACAATTTCTCTGAGTGTAGGGCTAATTCTTCTTTGTGGCTATCTTATGGGAGTGCAATCATCTCTAATATAAATTATGTGGGTACA